>JASTWF010000509.1:95000-204270 GCA_030390025.1 Squalus acanthias | reverse complement strand
TTGTTTACATGTCTGTGTGATTGTTTACCTGTCTGTGTGATGGTTTACTTGTCTGTGTGTTGTTTACCAGTCTGTGTCTTGTTGAACTGACTATGTGTTGTTTACCTCTCTGTGTATTGTTTACCTGTCTGTGTGTTGTTTAACTGTCTGTCTGATTGCATACCTGTCTGTGTGATTGTTCACCTGTCTGTGTTTAATTTACCTGACTGTGTGTTGTTTACCTGACTGTGTGTTGTTTACCTGACTGTGTGTTGTTTACCTGTCTGTGTTTAATTTATCTGTTTTTGTGTTGTTCACCTGTCTGCGTTTTTTTTTACCTGTCTGTGTGTTGTTTACCTGCCTATTTGTTGGTTAACTGTCTATGTTATTGTTTACCTATCTCTGTGTTGTTTACTTGTCTGTGTGTTGCTTACCTGTCTGTGTGATTGTTTACCTGTGTCTGGGATTGTTCACATGTCTGTGTGTTGTTTACTTGTGTGATGTTTATCTGTCTGTGTGTTATTTACCTGTCTGTGTGATTGTTTACCTGTCTGAGTGTTGTTTACTTGTGAGTTGTTTACCTGTCTGTTTGTTGTTTACTTATCTGTGTGATTGTTTACCTGTCTATTTGATTGTTTCCCAGTCTGTGAGTTGTTTTCCTGTCTGTGTGTTGTTTACCGCTCTGTGTGCTGTTTACCTGTCTCTGTATTGTTTACCTATCTGTGTGTTGTTTACCTGTCTGTGTGTTATTTGCTAGTCTGTGTATTGGTTAACTATCTGTGTGTTGTTTACCTGTCTGTCTGATTGCAGACCTGTCTGTGTGTTGTTTACCTGTCTGTGTGATTGTTCACCTGTCTGTGTTGTTAAACTCTCTGTGTGCTGTTTACCAGGCTGTGTGTGGTTTACCTTTCTGTGTGATTGTTTACCTGTCTTTGTGTTGTGTACCTGTCTGTGTGTTGTTTACCTGTCTGTGTTTTTTTTACCTGTCTGTGTGATTGTTCACCTGTCTGTGTTGTTAATCTCTCTGTGTGCTGTTTACCAGGCTGTGTGATTGTTTACCTGTCTTTGTGTTGTTTAGCTCTCTGTCTATTGTTTACCTGTCTCTGTGTTGTTTACCTGTCTGTGTGATTGTTTACCTGTCTGTGTGATTGTTTACCTGTCTTTGTGCTGTTTACCTGTCTGTATGTTGTTTATATGTCTATGTGATTATTTAACATTCTGTTTGTTGTTTACCTGTCTGTGTGTTGTTTACCTATCTGTCTGATTGTTTACCTGTCTGTGTGTTGTTTCCCTGTCTGTGTGTTGTTTTCCTCTCTCTCTCTGTGTTGTTTACATGTCTGTGTGATTGTTTACTATTCTGTGTGATGGTTTACTTGTCTGTGTGCTGTTTACAGTCTGTGTGTTGTTGAACTGACTATGTGTTGTTCACCTGTCTGTGTCATTGTTTACCCGACTGCGTGTTGCTTACCTGTCTGTGTATTGTTTACTTGTCTGTGTGTTGTTTACCTGTCTGTGTGATTGTTTACCTGTTTGTGTGATTGTTTACCCGACTGCGTGTTGCTTACCTGTCTGTGTATTGTTTACTTGTCTGTGTGTTGTTTACCTGTCTGTGTGATTGTTTACCTGTTTGTGTGATTGTTTACCCGTCTGTGTGTTGTTTGCTAGTCTGTGTATTGTTTAACTGTCTGTGTGTTGGTTACCTGTCTGTCTGATTGCATACCTGTCTGTGTGTTGTTTACCTGTCTGTGTGATTGTTTACCTGTCTGTGTGATTGTTCACCTGTCTGTGTTGTTAAACTCTCTGTGTGCTGTTTACCAGGCTGTGTGTGGTTTACCTGTCTGTGTGATTGTTTACCTGCGTTAGTGTTGTGTAGCTGTCTGTGTGTTGTTTAGCTGTCTGTGTGATTGTTTACCTGTCTCTGTTTAATTTACCTGTCTTTGTGTTTTGTACCTGTCTGTGTTTTTTTTACCTGTATGTGTTGTTTAGCTGTCTGTGTGATTGTTCACCTGTCTGTGTGTTGTTTAGCTGTCTGTGTGATTGTTCACCTGTCTGTGTGTTGTTTACTTGTGTGTTATTTACCTGTCTGTGTTTTTTTTACCTGTCTGTGTGTTGTTTATCTATGTATTGTTTACCACTCGCTTTGTGTTGCTCAACTTTCTGTGTGTTGTTTTCCTCTCTGAGAAATTGTTTACCTCTTTTTGTGTTGTTTACCTGTCTGTGTGTTGTTTACCTGTCTGTCTGTTTTTCACCTGTCTGTGTGCTGTTTACCTGTCTGTGTGTTGTTTCCATGTCTGTATGTTGTTTTCCTGTCTGTCTGATTGTTTACCTGTCTGTATCATTGTTTACCTGTCTGTGTGTTGCTTACCTGTCTGTGTGTTGTTTCCATGTCTGTGTGTTGCTTACCTGTCTGTGTGTTGTTTCCATGTCTGTGTGTTGTTTCCCTGTCTGTGTGTTGTTTTCCTCTCTCTCTGTGTTGTTTACATGTCTGTGTGATTGTTTACCTGTCTGTGTGATGGTTTACTTGTTTGTGTGCTGTTTACCAGTCTGTGTCATTGTTTACCTGTCTGTGTGTTGCTTACCTGTCTGTGTATTGTTTGCCTCTCTGTGTGTTGTTTACTTCTCTGTGTGATTGTTTACCTGTCTGTGTGTTGTTTGCTAGTCTGTGTGTTGTTTACCTGTCTGTCTGATTGTTCACCTGTCTGTGTTGTTAACCTCTCTTTGTGTTGTTTACCAGCCTGTGTGTGGTTTACCTGTCTGTGTGATTGTTTACCTATGTTTGTGTTGTGTAGCTGTCTGTGTGTTGTTTAGCTCTCTGTGTGATTGTTTACCTGTCTGTGTTTAATTTATCTGTTTTTGTGTTGTGTACCTGTCTATGTGTTGTTCACCTGTCTGTGTTTTTTTTTACCTGTCTGTGTGTTGTTTACCTGTCGGTCTCAATGTTTACCTGTCTGTGTGTTCTTTACTTGCCTGTGTGTTGTTTAACTTTCTGTGTGATTGTTTACCTCTCTGTGTGTTCTTTACCTGCCTATTTGTTGGTTAACTGTCTATGTTATTGTTTACCTATCTTTGTGTTGTTTACTTGTCTATGTGTTGCTTACCTGTCTGTGTGATTGTTTACCTGTGTCTGGGAATGTTCACGTGTCTGTGTGTTGTTTACTTGTGTGAAGTTTATCTGTCTGTCTGTTATTTACCTGTCTGTGTGATTGTTTACCTGTCTGTGTGTTATTTACCTGTCTGTGTGATTGTTTACCTGTCTGTGAGATTGTTTAACTGTCTGAGTGTTGTTTACTTGTGAGTTGTTTACCTGTCTGTTTGTTGTTTACTT
The DNA here is from genome assembly GCA_030390025.1 of Squalus acanthias. NCBI lineage: Eukaryota > Metazoa > Chordata > Chondrichthyes > Squaliformes > Squalidae > Squalus > Squalus acanthias. Next base: position 200,966 of record JASTWF010000509.1, on the reverse strand, counting down.
ATCTGTGTGATTGTTTACCTGTCTGTGTGATTGTTTCCCAGTCTGTGAGTTGTTTTCCTGTCTCTGTATTGTTTACCTATCTGTGTGTTGTTTACCTGTCTGTGTGTTATTTGCTAGTCTGTGTATTGGTTAACTATCTGTGTGTTGTTTACCTGTCTGTCTGATTGTTCACCTGTCTGTGTTGTTAAACTCTCTGTGTGCTGTTTACCAGGCTGTGTGTGGTTTACCTGTCTGTGTGATTGTTTACCTGTCTTTGTGTTGTGTACCTGGCTGTGTGTTGTTCACCTGTCTGTGTTGTTAATCTCTCTGTGTGCTGTTTACCAGGCTGTGTGATTGTTTACCTGTCTTTGTGTTGTTTAGCTCTCTGTCTATTGTTCACCTGTCTGTGTATTGTTTACCTGTCTGTGTGATTGTTTACCTGTCTGTGTGATTGTTTACCTGTCTGTGTGATTGTTTACCTTTCTGTCTGTTTTTTTTTACCTGTCTTTGTGCTGTTTACCTGTCTGTATGTTGTTTATATGTCTATGTGATTATTTAACATTCTGTTTGTTGTTTACCTGTCTGTGTGTTGTTTACCTATCTGTCTGATTGTTTACCTGTCTGTGTGTTGTTTCCCTGTCTGTGTGTTGTTTTCCTCTCTCTCTCTGTGTTGTTTACATGTCTGTGTGATTGTTTACTATTCTGTGTGATGGTTTACTTGTCTTTGTGCTGTTTACAGTCTGTGTGTTGTTGAACTGACTATGTGTTGTTCACCTGTCTGTGTCATTGTTTACCCGACTGCGTGTTGCTTACCTGTCTGTGTATTGTTTACTTGTCTGTGTGTTGTTTACCTGTCTGTGTGATTGTTTACCTGTTTGTGTGATTGTTTACCCGACTGCGTGTTGCTTACCTGTCTGTGTATTGTTTACTTGTCTGTGTGTTGTTTACCTGTCTGTGTGATTGTTTACCTGTTTGTGTGATTGTTTACCCGTCTGTGTGTTGTTTGCTAGTCTGTGTATTGTTTAACTGTCTGTGTGTTGGTTACCTGTCTGTCTGATTGCATACCTGTCTGTGTGTTGTTTACCTGTCTGTGTGATTGTTTACCTGTCTGTGTGATTGTTCACCTGTCTGTGTTGTTAAACTCTCTGTGTGCTGTTTACCAGGCTGTGTGTGGTTTACCTGTCTGTGTGATTGTTTACCTGCGTTAGTGTTGTGTAGCTGTCTGTGTGTTGTTTAGCTGTCTGTGTGATTGTTTACCTGTCTCTGTTTAATTTACCTGTCTTTGTGTTGTGTACCTGTCTGTGTTTTTTTTTACCTGTATGTGTTGTTTAGCTGTCTGTGTGATTGTTCACCTGTCTGTGTGTTGTTTAGCTGTCTGTGTGATTGTTCACCTGTCTGTGTGTTGTTTACTTGTGTGTTATTTACCTGTCTGTGTTTTTTTTACCTGTCTGTGTGTTGTTTATCTATGTATTGTTTACCACTCGCTTTGTGTTGCTCACCTTTCTGTGTGTTGTTTTCCTCTCTGAGAAATTGTTTTCCTCTTTTTGTGTTGTTTACCTGTCTGTGTGTTGTTTTCCCCTCTCTCTCTGTGTTGTTTACATGTCTGTGTGTTTGTTTACTATTCTGTGTGATGGTTTACTTGTCTGTGTGCTGTTTACAGTCTGTGTGTTGTTGAACTGACTATGTGTTGTTCACCTGTCTGTGTCATTGTTTACCCGACTGCGTGTTGCTTACCTGTCTGTGTATTGTTTACTTGTCTGTGTGTTGTTTACCTGTCTGTGTGATTGTTTACCTGTTTGTGTGATTGTTTACCCGACTGCGTGTTGCTTACCTGTCTGTGTATTGTTTACTTGTCTGTGTGTTGTTTACCTGTCTGTGTGATTGTTTACCTGTTTGTGTGATTGTTTACCCGTCTGTGTGTTGTTTGCTAGTCTGTGTATTGTTTAACTGTCTGTGTGTTGGTTACCTGTCTGTCTGATTGCATACCTGTCTGTGTGTTGTTTACCTGTCTGTGTGATTGTTTACCTGTCTGTGTGATTGTTCACCTGTCTGTGTTGTTAAACTTGTGAGTTGTTTACCTTCTGTGTGTTGTTTACCTGTCTGTGTGATTGTTTACCTGTCTGTGTGATTGTTTAGCAGTCTGTGAGTTGTTTACCTGTCTGTGTGTTGTTTACCTCTCTGTGTGTTGTTTACCTGTCTGTGTGTTGTTTACCTGTCTATGTGTTGTTTATCTGTCTCTGTATTGTTTTCCTGTCTGTGTCTTGTTTCCCTGCCTGTGTCTTGTTTATCTGTCTAAGTATTGTTTACAACTCTCTTTGGGTTGTTCAACTTTCTGTGTGTTGTTTTCCTCTCTGAGAAATTGTTTACCTGTCTGTGTGTTATTTACCTGTCTGTGTGTTATTTACCTTTCTGTTTGTTGTTTACCTGTCTGTGTGTTGTTTACCTATCTGTCTTATTGTTTAAGTGTCTGTATCATTGTTTACCTGTCTGTGTGTTGTTTACCTGTCTTTGTGTTGTTTACCTGTCTATGAGTTGCTTACCTGTCTGTGTGTTGTTCACCTGTCTGTGTGTTGTTTACCTGTCGGTGTGTTGTTTACCTGTCGGTCTCAATGTTTACCTCTCTGTGTCTTCTTTACGTGCCTGTGTGTTGTTTAACTCTCTGTGTGATTGTTTACCTCTCTGTGTGTTCTTTACCTGCCTGTTTGTTGGTTAACTGTCTATGTTATTGTTTACCTGTCTCTGTGTTGTTTGCTTGTCTGTGTGTTGCTTACCTGTCTGTTTGATTGTTTACCTGTCTATGTGATAGTTCACGTGTCTGTGTGTTGTTTACTTGTGTGATGTTTATCTGTCTGTGAGATTGTTTACCTGTCTGTGTGTTGTTTACTTGTGAGTTGTTTACCTTCTGTGTGTTGTTTACCTGTCTGTGTGATTGTTTACCTGTCTGTGTGATTGTTTAGCAGTCTGAGTTGTTTACCTGTCTGTGTGTTGTTTACCTCTCTGTGTGTTGTTTACCTGTCTGTGTGTTGTTTACCTGTCTATGTGTTGTTTATCTGTCTCTGTATTGTTTTCCTGTCTGTGTCTTGTTTCCCTGCCTGTGTCTTGTTTATCTGTCTAAGTATTGTTTACAACTCTCTTTGGGTTGTTCAACTTTCTGTGTGTTGTTTTCCTCTCTGAGAAATTGTTTACCTGTCTGTGTGTTATTTACCTGTCTGTGTGTTATTTACCTTTCTGTTTGTTGTTTACCTGTCTGTGTGTTGTTTACCTATCTGTCTTATTGTTTAAGTGTCTGTATCATTGTTTACCTGTCTGTGTGTTGTTTACCTGTCGGTCTCAATGTTTACCTCTCTGTGTCTTCTTTACGTGCCTGTGTGTTGTTTAACTCTCTGTGTGATTGTTTACCTCTCTGTGTGTTCTTTACCTGCCTGTTTGTTGGTTAACTGTCTATGTTATTGTTTACCTGTCTCTGTGTTGTTTACCTGTCTGTGTGTTGCTTACCTGTCTGTGTGATTGTTTACCTGTGTATGTGATAGTTCACGTGTCTGTGTGTTGTTTACTTGTGTGATGTTTATCTGTCTGTGAGATTGTTTACCTGTCTGTGTGTTGTTTACTTGTGAGTTGTTTACCTTCTGTGTGTTGTTTACCTGTCTGTGTGATTGTTTACCTGTCTGTGTGATTGTTTAGCAGTCTGTGAGTTGTTTACCTGTCTGTGTGTTGTTTACCTCTCTGTGTGTTGTTTACCTGTCTGTGTGTTGTTTACCTCTCTGTGTGTTGTTTACCTCTCTGTGTGTTGTTTACCTGTCTATGTGTTGTTTATCTGTCTCTGTATTGTTTTCATGTCTGTGTCTTGTTTCCCTGCCTGTGTCTTGTTTATCTGTCTATGTATTGTTTACAACTCTCTTTGGGTTGTTCACCTTTCTGTGTGTTGTTTTCCTCTCTGAGAAATTGTTTACCTGTCTGTGTGTTATTTACCTGTCTGTGTGTTATTTACCTTTCTGTTTGTTGTTTACCTGTCTGTGTGTTGTTTACCTATCTGTCTTATTGTTTAAGTGTCTGTATCATTGTTTACCTGTCTGTGTGTTGTTTACCTGTCTTTATGTTGTTTACCTGTCTATGAGTTGCTTACCTGTCTGCGTGTTGTTCACCTGTCTGTGTGTTGTTTACCTGTCGGTGTGTTGTTTACCTGTCGGTCTCAATGTTTACCTCTCTGTGTCTTCTTTACGTGCCTGTGTGTTGTTTAACTCTCTGTGTGATTGTTTACCTCTCTGTGTGTTCTTTACCTGCCTGTTTGTTGGTTAACTGTCGATGTTATTGTTTACCTGTCTCTGTGTTGTTTGCTTGTCTGTGTGTTGCTTACCTGTCTGTTTGATTGTTTACCTGTCTATGTGATAGTTCACGTGTCTGTGTGTTGTTTACTTGTGTGATGTTTATCTGTCTGTGAGATTGTTTACCTGTCTGTGTGTTGTTTACTTGTGAGTTGTTTACCTTCTGTGTGTTGTTTACCTGTCTGTGTGATTGTTTACCTGTCTGTGTGATTGTTTAGCAGTCTGTGAGTTGTTTACCTGTCTGTGTGTTGTTTACCTCTCTGTGTGTTGTTTACCTGTCTGTGTGTTGTTTACCTGTCTATGTGTTGTTTATCTGTCTCTGTATTGTTTTCATGTCTGTGTCTTGTTTCCCTGCCTGTGTCTTGTTTATCTGTCTATGTATTGTTTACAACTCTCTTTGGGTTGTTCACCTTTCTGTGTGTTGTTTTCCTCTCTGAGAAATTGTTTACCTGTCTGTGTGTTATTTACCTGTCTGTGTGTAATTTACCTTTCTGTTTGTTGTTTACCTGTCTGTGTGTTGTTTACCTATCTGTCTTATTGTTTAAGTGTCTGTATCATTGTTTACCTGTCTTTGTGTTGTTTACCTGTCTTTGTGTTGTTTACCTGTCTATGAGTTGCTTACCTGTCTGTGTGTTGTTTTCCTCTCTCTCTGTGTTGTTTACATGTCTGTGTGATTGTTTACCATTCTGTGTGATGGTTTACTTGTCTGTGTGCAGTTTACAGTCTGTGTGTTGTTGAACTGACTATGTGTTGTTTACCTGTCTGTGTCATTGTTTACCTGTCTGTGTGTTGCTTACCTGTCTGTGTATTGTTTGCCTGTCTCAGTGTTATTTGCTCGTCTGTGTATTGTTTAACTATCTGTGTGATTGTTTACCTGTCTGTGTGATTATTCACCTGTCTGTGTTGTTAAACTCTCTGTGTGCTGTTTACCAGGCTGTGTGTGGTTTACCTGTCTGTGTGATTGTTTACCTGTCTTTGTGTTGTTTAGCTGTCTGTGTTTTTTTTACCTGTCTGTGTGTTGGTTATCTATGTATTATTCACAACTCGTTTGTTTTGTTCACCTTTCTGTGTGTTGTTTTCCTCTCTGAGAAATTGTTTAATTCTCTTTGTGTTGTTTACCTGTCTGTGTGTTGTTTACCTGTCTGTCTGTTGTTTACCTGTCTCTGTGCTGTTTACCTGTCTGTGTGATTGTTTACCTGTCTGTGTGATTGTTTACCTGTCTGTGTGATTTTTTTTACCTGTCTTTGTGCTGTTTACCTGTCTGTATGTTGTTTATATGTCTATGTGATTATTTAACTTTCTGTTTGTTGTTTACCTGTCTGTGTGTTGTTTACCTCTCTGTGTGATTGTTTACCTGTCTGTGTGATTGTTTACCTGTCTGTTTGTTGTTTATATGTCTATGTCATTATTTAACTTTCTGTTTGTTGTTTACCTGTCTGTGTGTTGTTTTCCTCTCTCTCTGTGTTGTTTACATGTCTGTGTGATTGTTTACCATTCTGTGTGATGGTTTACTTGTCTGTGTGTTGTTTACAGTCTGTGTGTTATTGAACTGACTATGTGTTGTTTACCTGTCTGTGTCATTGTTTATCTGTCTGTGTGTTGCTTACCTGTCTGTGTGATTGTTTACCTGTCTGTTTGATTGTTTACCTGTCTGTGTGATTGTTTACCTGTTTGTGTGATTGTTTACCTATCTGTGTGTTGTTTGCTAGTCTGTGTATTGTTTAACTGTCTGTGTGTTGTTTACCTGGCTGTGTGATTGTTTACCTGTCTGTGTGATTGTTTTCCTGTGTTTTTGTTGTTTTCCTGTCTATGTGTTGCTTACCTGTCTGTGTGTTGTTTACCTGTCTGTGTGTTGTTTACCTGTCTGTGTGTTGTTTACCTGTCTGTGTGTTGTTTTCTTCTCTCTCTGTGTTGTTTACATGTCTGTGTGATGGTTTACTTGTCTGTGTGCTGTTTACAGTCTGTTTGTTGTTGAACTGACTATGTGTTGTTTACCTGTCTGTGTCATTGTTTACCTGTCTGTGTATTGTTTGCCTGTCTGTGTGTTGTTTAATTGTCTGTGTGTTGTTTAATTGTCTGTGTGTTATTTGCTAGTCTGTGTATTGTTTAACTATCTGTGTGTTGTTTACCTGTCTGTCTGATTGCAGACCTGTCTGTGTGTTGTGTAGCTGTCTGTGTGATTATTCACCTGTCTGTGTTGTTAAACTCTCTGGGTGCTGTTTACCAGGCTGTGTGTGGTTTACCTGTCTGTGTGATTGTTTACCTGCGTTTGTGTTGTGTAGCTGTCTGTGTGTGGTTTACCTGTCTGTGTGATTGTTTACCTGCGTTTGTGTTGTGTAGCTGTCTGTGTGTTGTTTAGCTGTCTGTGTGATTGTTCACCGGTCTGTGTGTTGTTTACTTGTGTGTTATTTACCTGTCTGTGTTTTTTTTTACCTGTCTGTGTGTTGTTCATCTATGTATTATTTGCCACTCGCTTTGTGTTGCTCACCTTTCTGTGTGTTGTTTTCCTCTCTGAGAAATTGTTTACCACTCTTTGTGTTGTTTACCTGTCTGTGTGTTGTTTACCTGTCTGTCTGTTGTTTACCTGTCTGTGTATTGTTTACCTGTCTGTCTGTTGTTTACCTGTCTGTGCGTTGCTTACCTGTCTGTGTGTTGTTTCCCTGTCTGTGTGTTGTTTTCCTCTCTATGTGTTGTTTACATGTCTGTGTGATTGTTTACCTGTCTGTGTGATGGTTTACTTGTCTGTGTGTTGTTTACCAGTCTGTGTCTTGTTGAACTGACTATGTGTTGTTTACCTCTCTGTGTGTTGTTTACCTGTCTATGTGTTGTTTATCTGTCTCTGTATTGTTTTCATGTCTGTGTCTTGTTTCCCTGCCTGTGTCTTGTTTATCTGTCTATGTATTGTTTACAACTCTCTTTGGGTTGTTCACCTTTCTGTGTGTTGTTTTCCTCTCTGAGAAATTGTTTACCTGTCTGTGTGTTATTTACCTGTCTGTGTGTTATTTACCTTTCTGTTTGTTGTTTACCTGTCTGTGTGTTGTTTACCTATCTGTCTTATTGTTTAAGTGTCTGTATCATTGTTTACCTGTCTGTGTGTTGTTTACCTGTCTTTATGTTGTTTACCTGTCTATGAGTTGCTTACCTGTCTGCGTGTTGTTCACCTGTCTGTGTGTTGTTTACCTGTCGGTGTGTTGTTTACCTGTCGGTCTCAATGTTTACCTCTCTGTGTCTTCTTTACGTGCCTGTGTGTTGTTTAACTCTCTGTGTGATTGTTTACCTCTCTGTGTGTTCTTTACCTGCCTGTTTGTTGGTTAACTGTCGATGTTATTGTTTACCTGTCTCTGTGTTGTTTGCTTGTCTGTGTGTTGCTTACCTGTCTGTTTGATTGTTTACCTGTCTATGTGTTAGTTCACGTGTCTGTGTGTTGTTTACTTGTGTGATGTTTATCTGTCTGTGAGATTGTTTACCTGTCTGTGTGTTGTTTACTTGTGAGTTGTTTACCTTCTGTGTGTTGTTTACCTGTCTGTGTGATTGTTTACCTGTCTGTGTGATTGTTTAGCAGTCTGTGAGTTGTTTACCTGTCTGTGTGTTGTTTACCTCTCTGTGTGTTGTTTACCTGTCTGTGTGTTGTTTACCTGTCTATGTGTTGTTTATCTGTCTCTGTATTGTTTTCATGTCTGTGTCTTGTTTCCCTGCCTGTGTCTTGTTTATCTGTCTATGTATTGTTTACAACTCTCTTTGGGTTGTTCACCTTTCTGTGTGTTGTTTTCCTCTCTGAGAAATTGTTTACCTGTCTGTGTGTTATTTACCTGTCTGTGTGTAATTTACCTTTCTGTTTGTTGTTTACCTGTCTGTGTGTTGTTTACCTATCTGTCTTATTGTTTAAGTGTCTGTATCATTGTTTACCTGTCTGCGTGTTGTTTACCTGTCTTTGTGTTGTTTACCTGTCTATGAGTTGCTTACCTGTCTGTGTGTTGTTTTCCTCTCTCTCTGTGTTGTTTACATGTCTGTGTGATTGTTTACCATTCTGTGTGATGGTTTACTTGTCTGTGTGCAGTTTACAGTCTGTGTGTTGTTGAACTGACTATGTGTTGTTTACCTGTCTGTGTCATTGTTTACCTGTCTGTGTGTTGCTTACCTGTCTGTGTATTGTTTGCCTGTCTCAGTGTTATTTGCTCGTCTGTGTATTGTTTAACTATCTGTGTGATTGTTTACCTGTCTGTGTGATTATTCACCTGTCTGTGTTGTTAAACTCTCTGTGTGCTGTTTACCAGGCTGTGTGTGGTTTACCTGTCTGTGTGATTGTTTACCTGTCTTTGTGTTGTTTAGCTGTCTGTGTTTTTTTTACCTGTCTGTGTGTTGGTTATCTATGTATTATTCACAACTCGTTTGTTTTGTTCACCTTTCTGTGTGTTGTTTTCCTCTCTGAGAAATTGTTTAACTCTCTTTGTGTTGTTTACCTGTCTGTGTGTTGTTTACCTGTCTGTCTGTTGTTTACCTGTCTCTGTGCTGTTTACCTGTCTGTGTGATTGTTTACCTGTCTGTGTGATTGTTTACCTGTCTGTGTGATTTTTTTTACCTGTCTTTGTGCTGTTTACCTGTCTGTATGTTGTTTATATGTCTATGTGATTATTTAACTTTCTGTTTGTTGTTTACCTGTCTGTGTGTTGTTTACCTCTCTGTGTGATTGTTTACCTGTCTGTGTGATTGTTTACCTGTCTGTTTGTTGTTTATATGTCTATGTCATTATTTAACTTTCTGTTTGTTGTTTACCTGTCTGTGTGTTGTTTTCCTCTCTCTCTGTGTTGTTTACATGTCTGTGTGATTGTTTACCATTCTGTGTGATGGTTTACTTGTCTGTGTGTTGTTTACAGTCTGTGTGTTATTGAACTGACTATGTGTTGTTTACCTGTCTGTGTCATTGTTTATCTGTCTGTGTGTTGCTTACCTGTCTGTGTGATTGTTTACCTGTCTGTTTGATTGTTTACCTGTCTGTGTGATTGTTTACCTGTTTGTGTGATTGTTTACCTATCTGTGTGTTGTTTGCTAGTCTGTGTATTGTTTAACTGTCTGTGTGTTGTTTACCTGGCTGTGTGATTGTTTACCTGTCTGTGTGATTGTTTTCCTGTGTTTTTGTTGTTTTCCTGTCTATGTGTTGCTTACCTGTCTGTGTGTTGTTTACCTGTCTGTGTGTTGTTTACCTGTCTGTGTGTTGTTTACCTGTCTGTGTGTTGTTTTCTTCTCTCTCTGTGTTGTTTACATGTCTGTGTGATGGTTTACTTGTCTGTGTGCTGTTTACAGTCTGTTTGTTGTTGAACTGACTATGTGTTGTTTACCTGTCTGTGTCATTGTTTACCTGTCTGTGTATTGTTTGCCTGTCTGTGTGTTGTTTAATTGTCTGTGTGTTGTTTAATTGTCTGTGTGTTATTTGCTAGTCTGTGTATTGTTTAACTATCTGTGTGTTGTTTACCTGTCTGTCTGATTGCAGACCTGTCTGTGTGTTGTGTAGCTGTCTGTGTGATTATTCACCTGTCTGTGTTGTTAAACTCTCTGGGTGCTGTTTACCAGGCTGTGTGTGGTTTACCTGTCTGTGTGATTGTTTACCTGCGTTTGTGTTGTGTAGCTGTCTGTGTGTGGTTTACCTGTCTGTGTGATTGTTTACCTGCGTTTGTGTTGTGTAGCTGTCTGTGTGTTGTTTAGCTGTCTGTGTGATTGTTCACCGGTCTGTGTGTTGTTTACTTGTGTGTTATTTACCTGTCTGTGTCTTGTTTTCCTGTCTGTGTGTTGTTCATCTATGTATTATTTGCCACTCGCTTTGTGTTGCTCACCTTTCTGTGTGTTGTTTTCCTCTCTGAGAAATTGTTTACCTCTCTTTGTGTTGTTTACCTGTCTGTGTGTTGTTTACCTGTCTGTCTGTTGTTTACCTGTCTGTGTATTGTTTACCTGTCTGTCTGTTGTTTACCTGTCTGTGCGTTGCTTACCTGTCTGTGTGTTGTTTCCCTGTCTGTGTGTTGTTTTCCTCTCTATGTGTTGTTTACATGTCTGTGTGATTGTTTACCTGTCTGTGTGATGGTTTACTTGTCTGTGTGTTGTTTACCAGTCTGTGTCTTGTTGAACTGACTATGTGTTGTTTACCTCTCTGTGTATTGTTTAACTGTCTGTCTGATTGCATACCTGTCTGTGTGATTGTTCACCTGTCTGTGTTTAATTTACCTGACTGTGTGTTGTTTACCTGTCTGTGTGTTGTTTAGCTCTCTGTGTGTTGTTTACCTGTCTGTGTGTTGTTTAGCTCTCTGTGTGTTGTTTACCTGTCTGTGTTTAATTTATCTGTTTTTGTGTTGTGTACCAGTCTGTGTGTTGTTCACCTGTCTGCGTTTTTTTTTACCTGTCTGTGTGTTGTTTACCTGCCTATTTGTTGGTTAACTGTCTATGTTATTGTTTACCTATCTCTGTGTTGTTTACTTGTCTGTGTGTTGCTTACCTGTCTGTGTGATTGTTTACCTGTGTCTGGGATTGTTCACATGTCTGTGTGTTGTTTACTTGTGTGATGTTTATCTGTCTGTGTGTTATTTACCTGTCTGTGTGATTGTTTACCTGTCTGTGTGTTGTTTACTTGTGAGTTGTTTACCTGTCTGTTTGTTGTTTACCTGTCTGAGTGTTGTTTACTTGTGAGTTGTTTACCTGTCTGTTTGTTGTTTACTTATCTGTGTGATTGTTTACCTGTCTATTTGATTGTTTCCCAGTCTGTGAGTTGTTTTCCTGTCTGTGTGTTGTTTACCGCTCTGTGTGCTGTTTACCTGTCTCTGTATTGTTTACCTATCTGTGTGTTGTTTACCTGTCTGAGTGTTATTTGCTAGTCTGTGTATTGGTTAACTATCTGTGTGTTGTTTACCTGTCTGTCTGATTGCAGACCTGTCTGTGTGTTGTTTACCTGTCTGTGTGATTGTTCACCTGTCTGTGTTGTTAAACTCTCTGTGTGCTGTTTACCAGGCTGTGTGTGGTTTACCTGTCTGTGTGATTGTTTACCTGTCTTTGTGTTGTGTACCTGTCTGTGTGTTGTTTACCTGTCTGTGTTTTTTTTACCTGTCTGTGTGATTGTTCACCTGTCTGTGTTGTTAATCTCTCTGTGTGCTGTTTACCAGGCTGTGTGATTGTTTACCTGTCTTTGTGTTGTTTAGCTCTCTGTCTATTGTTTACCTGTCTCTGTGTTGTTTACCTGTCTGTGTGATTGTTTACCTGTCTGTGTGATTGTTTACCTGTCTTTGTGCTGTTTACCTGTCTGTATGTTGTTTATATGTCTATGTGATTATTTAACATTCTGTTTGTTGTTTACCTGTCTGTGTGTTGTTTACCTATCTGTCTGATTGTTTACCTGTCTGTGTGTTGTTTCCCTGTCTGTGTGTTGTTTTCCTCTCTCTCTCTGTGTTGTTTACATGTCTGTGTGATTGTTTACTATTCTGTGTGATGGTTTACTTGTCTATGTGCTGTTTACAGTCTGTGTGTTGTTGAACTGACTATGTGTTGTTCACCTGTCTGTGTCATTGTTTACCCGACTGCGTGTTGCTTACCTGTCTGTGTATTGTTTACTTGTCTGTGTGTTGTTTACCTGTCTGTGTGATTGTTTACCTGTTTGTGTGATTGTTTACCCGACTGCGTGTTGCTTACCTGTCTGTGTATTGTTTACTTGTCTGTGTGTTGTTTACCTGTCTGTGTGATTGTTTACCTGTTTGTGTGATTGTTTACCCGTCTGTGTGTTGTTTGCTAGTCTGTGTATTGTTTAACTGTCTGTGTGTTGGTTACCTGTCTGTCTGATTGCATACCTGTCTGTGTGTTGTTTACCTGTCTGTGTGATTGTTTACCTGTCTGTGTGATTGTTCACCTGTCTGTGTTGTTAAACTCTCTGTGTGCTGTTTACCAGGCTGTGTGTGGTTTACCTGTCTGTGTGATTGTTTACCTGCGTTTGTGTTGTGTAGCTGTCTGTGTGTTGTTTAGCTGTCTGTGTGATTGTTTACCTGTCTCTGTTTAATTTACCTGTCTTTGTGTTTTGTACCTGTCTGTGTTTTTTTTACCTGTATGTGTTGTTTAGCTGTCTGTGTGATTGTTCACCTGTCTGTGTGTTGTTTAGCTGTCTGTGTGATTGTTCACCTGTCTGTGTGTTGTTTACTTGTGTGTTATTTACCTGTCTGTGTTTTTTTTACCTGTCTGTGTGTTGTTTATCTATGTATTGTTTACCACTCGCTTTGTGTTGCTCAACTTTCTGTGTGTTGTTTTCCTCTCTGAGAAATTGTTTACCTCTTTTTGTGTTGTTTACCTGTCTGTGTGTTGTTTACCTGTCTGTCTGTTTTTCACCTGTCTGTGTGCTGTTTACCTGTCTGTGTGTTGTTTCCATGTCTGTATGTTGTTTTCCTGTCTGTCTGATTGTTTACCTGTCTGTATCATTGTTTACCTGTCTGTGTGTTGCTTACCTGTCTGTGTGTTGTTTCCATGTCTGTGTGTTGCTTACCTGTCTGTGTGTTGTTTCCATGTCTGTGTGTTGTTTCCCTGTCTGTGTGTTGTTTTCCTCTCTCTCTGTGTTGTTTACATGTCTGTGTGATTGTTTACCTGTCTGTGTGATGGTTTACTTGTTTGTGTGCTGTTTACCAGTCTGTGTCATTGTTTACCTGTCTGTGTGTTGCTTACCTGTCTGTGTATTGTTTGCCTCTCTGTGTGTTGTTTACTTCTCTGTGTGATTGTTTACCTGTCTGTGTGTTGTTTGCTAGTCTGTGTGTTGTTTACCTGTCTGTCTGATTGTTCACCTGTCTGTGTTGTTAACCTCTCTTTGTGTTATTTACCAGCCTGTGTGTGGTTTACCTGTCTGTGTGATTGTTTACCTATGTTTGTGTTGTGTAGCTGTCTGTGTGTTGTTTAGCTCTCTGTGTGATTGTTTACCTGTCTGTGTTTAATTTATCTGTTTTTGTGTTGTGTATCTGTCTATGTGTTGTTCACCTGTCTGTGTTTTTTTTTACCTGTCTGTGTGTTGTTTACCTGTCGGTCTCAATGTTTACCTGTCTGTGTGTTCTTTACTTGCCTGTGTGTTGTTTAACTTTCTGTGTGATTGTTTACCTCTCTGTGTGTTCTTTACCTGCCTATTTGTTGGTTAACTGTCTATGTTATTGTTTACCTATCTTTGTGTTGTTTACTTGTCTATGTGTTGCTTACCTGTCTGTGTGATTGTTTACCTGTGTCTGGGAATGTTCACGTGTCTGTGTGTTGTTTACTTGTGTGAAGTTTATCTGCCTGTCTGTTATTTACCTGTCTGTGTGATTGTTTACCTGTCTGTGTGTTATTTACCTGTCTGTGTGATTGTTTACCTGTCTGTGAGATTGTTTACCTGTCTGAGTGTTGTTTACTTGTGAGTTGTTTACCTGTCTGTTTGTTGTTTACTTATCTGTGTGATTGTTTACCTGTCTGTGTGATTGTTTCCCAGTCTGTGAGTTGTTTTCCTGTCTCTGTATTGTTTACCTATCTGTGTGTTGTTTACCTGTCTGTGTGTTATTTGCTAGTCTGTGTATTGGTTAACTATCTGTGTGTTGTTTACCTGTCTGTCTGATTGTTCACCTGTCTGTGTTGTTAAACTCTCTGTGTGCTGTTTACCAGGCTGTGTGTGGTTTACCTGTCTGTGTGATTGTTTACCTGTCTTTGTGTTGTGTACCTGGCTGTGTGTTGTTCACCTGTCTGTGTTGTTAATCTCTCTGTGTGCTGTTTACCAGGCTGTGTGATTGTTTACCTGTCTTTGTGTTGTTTAGCTCTCTGTCTATTGTTCACCTGTCTGTGTCTTGTTTACCTGTCTGTGTGATTGTTTACCTGTCTGTGTGATTGTTTACCTGTCTGTGTGATTGTTTACCTTTCTGTCTGTTTTTTTTACCTGTCTTTGTGCTGTTTACCTGTCTGTATGTTGTTTATATGTCTATGTGATTATTTAACATTCTGTTTGTTGTTTACCTGTCTGTGTGTTGTTTACCTATCTGTCTGATTGTTTACCTGTCTGTGTGTTGTTTCCCTGTCTGTGTGTTGTTTTCCTCTCTCTCTCTGTGTTGTTTACATGTCTGTGTGATTGTTTACTATTCTGTGTGATGGTTTACTTGTCTGTGTGCTGTTTACAGTCTGTGTGTTGTTGAACTGACTATGTGTTGTTCACCTGTCTGTGTCATTGTTTACCCGACTGCGTGTTGCTTACCTGTCTGTGTATTGTTTACTTGTCTGTGTGTTGTTTACCTGTCTGTGTGATTGTTTACCTGTTTGTGTGATTGTTTACCCGACTGCGTGTTGCTTACCTGTCTGTGTATTGTTTACTTGTCTGTGTGTTGTTTACCTGTCTGTGTGATTGTTTACCTGTTTGTGTGATTGTTTACCCGTCTGTGTGTTGTTTGCTAGTCTGTGTATTGTTTAACTGTCTGTGTGTTGGTTACCTGTCTGTCTGATTGCATACCTGTCTGTGTGTTGTTTACCTGTCTGTGTGATTGTTTACCTGTCTGTGTGATTGTTCACCTGTCTGTGTTGTTAAACTCTCTGTGTGCTGTTTACCAGGCTGTGTGTGGTTTACCTGTCTGTGTGATTGTTTACCTGCGTTAGTGTTGTGTAGCTGTCTGTGTGTTGTTTAGCTGTCTGTGTGATTGTTTACCTGTCTCTGTTTAATTTACCTGTCTTTGTGTTGTGTACCTGTCTGTGTTTTTTTTACCTGTATGTGTTGTTTAGCTGTCTGTGTGATTGTTCACCTGTCTGTGTGTTGTTTAGCTGTCTGTGTGATTGTTCACCTGTCTGTGTGTTGTTTACTTGTGTGTTATTTACCTGTCTGTGTTTTTTTTACCTGTCTGTGTGTTGTTTATCTATGTATTGTTTACCACTCGCTTTGTGTTGCTCACCTTTCTGTGTGTTGTTTTCCTCTCTGAGAAATTGTTTTCCTCTTTTTGTGTTGTTTACCTGTCTGTGTGTTGTTTTCCCCTCTCTCTCTGTGTTGTTTACATGTCTGTGTGATTGTTTACTATTCTGTGTGATGGTTTACTTGTCTGTGTGCTGTTTACAGTCTGTGTGTTGTTGAACTGACTATGTGTTGTTCACCTGTCTGTGTCATTGTTTACCCGACTGCGTGTTGCTTACCTGTCTGTGTATTGTTTACTTGTCTGTGTGTTGTTTACCTGTCTGTGTGATTGTTTACCTGTTTGTGTGATTGTTTACCCGACTGCGTGTTGCTTACCTGTCTGTGTATTGTTTACTTGTCTGTGTGTTGTTTACCTGTCTGTGTGATTGTTTACCTGTTTGTGTGATTGTTTACCCGTCTGTGTGTTGTTTGCTAGTCTGTGTATTGTTTAACTGTCTGTGTGTTGGTTACCTGTCTGTCTGATTGCATACCTGTCTGTGTGTTGTTTACCTGTCTGTGTGATTGTTTACCTGTCTGTGTGATTGTTCACCTGTCTGTGTTGTTAAACTCTCTGTGTGCTGTTTACCAGGCTGTGTGTGGTTTACCTGTCTGTGTGATTGTTTACCTGCGTTTGTGTTGTGTAGCTGTCTGTGTGTTGTTTAGCTGTCTGTGTGATTGTTTACCTGTCTCTGTTTAATTTACCTGTCTTTGTGTTGTGTACCTGTCTGTGTTTTTTTTACCTGTATGTGTTGTTTAGCTGTCTGTGTGATTGTTCACCTGTCTGTGTGTTGTTTAGCTGTCTGTGTGATTGTTCACCTGTCTGTGTGTTGTTTACTTGTGTGTTATTTACCTGTCTGTGTTTTTTTTACCTGTCTGTGTGTTGTTTATCTATGTATTGTTTACCACTCGCTTTGTGTTGCTCACCTTTCTGTGTGTTGTTTTCCTCTCTGAGAAATTGTTTACCTCTTTTTGTGTTGTTTACCTGTCTGTGTGTTGTTTACCTGTCTGTCTGTTTTTCACCTGTCTGTGTGCTGTTTACCTGTCTGTGTGTTGTTTTCCTCTCTCTCTGTGTTGTTTACATGTCTGTGTGATTGTTTACCTGTCTGTGTGATGGTTTACTTGTCTGTGTGTTGCTTACCTGTCTGTGTGTTGTTTCCCTGTCTGTGTGTTGTTTTCCTCTCTCTCTGTGTTGTTTACATGTCTGTGTGATTGTTTACCTGTCTGTGTGATGGTTTACTTGTCTGTGTGCTGTTTACCAGTCTGTGTCATTGTTTACCTGTCTGTGTGTTGCTTACTTGTCTATGTATTGTTTGCCTCTCTGTGTGTTGTTTACTTCTCTGTGTGATTGTTTACCTGTCTGTGTGTTGTTTGCTAGTCTGTGTGTTGTTTACCTGTCTGTCTGATTGTTCACCTGTCTGTGTTGTTAACCTCTCTTTGTGTTGGTTACCAGCCTGTGTGTGGTTTACCTGTCTGTGTGATTGTTTACCTATGTTTGTGTTGTGTAGCTGTCTGTGTGTTGATTAGCTCTCTGTGTGATTGTTTACCTGTCTGCGTTTAATTTACCTGTTTTTGTGTTGTGTACCTGTCTGTGTGTTGTTTACCTGTCTGTGTTTAATTTACCTGACTGTGTGTTGTTTACCTGTCTGTGTGTTGTTTAGCTCTCTGTGTGATTATTTACCTGTCTGTGTTTAATTTATCTGTTTTTGTGTTGTGTACCTGTCTGTGTGTTGTTCTCCTGTCTGTGTTTTTTTTTACCTGTCTGTGTGTTGTTTACCTGTCGGTCTCAATGTTTACCTGTCTGTGTGTTCTTTACTTGCCTGTGTGTTGTTTAACTTTCTGTGTGATTGTTTACCTCTCTGTGTGTTCTTTACCTGCCTATTTGTTGGTTAACTGTCTATGTTATTGTTTACCTATCTTTGTGTTGTTTACTTGTCTATGTGTTGCTTACCTGTCTGTGTGATTGTTTACCTGTGTCTGGGAATGTTCATGTGTCTGTGTGTTGTTTACTTGTGTGAAGTTTATCTGTCTGTGTGTTATTTACCTGTCTGTGTGATTGTTTACCTGTCTGTGTGTTATTTACCTGTCTGTGTGATTGTTTACCTGTCTGTGAGATTGTTTACCTGTCTGAGTGTTGTTTACTTGTGAGTTGTTTACCTGTCTGTTTTGTTGTTTACTTGTCTGTGTGATTGTTTACCTGTCTGTGAGTTGTTTTCCTGTCTGTGTGTTGTTTACCGCTCTGTGTGTTGTTTACCTGTCTCTGTATTGTTTACCTATCTGTGTGTTGTTTACCTGGATTTGTGTTATTTGCTAGTCTGTGTATTGGTTAACTATCTGTGTGTTGCTTACCTGTCTGTCTGATTGCAGACCTGTCTGTGTGTTGTTTACCTGTCTGTGTGTTGTTTACCTGTCTGTGTGTTGTTTACCTGACTGTGTGTTGTTTACCTGTCTGTGTGTTGTTTACCTGTCTGTGTGTTGTTTACCTGTCTGTGTGTTGTTTACCTGACTGTGTGATTGTTCACCTGTCTGTGTTTTTAAACTCTCTGTGTACTGTTTACCTGTCTGTGTGTGGTTTACCTGTCTGTGTGATTGTTTACCTGTGTTTGTGTTGTGTAGCTGTCTGTGTGTTGTTTAGCTCTCTGTCTGTTGTTCTCCTGTCTGTGTCTTGTTTACCTGTCTGTGTGTTGTTTATCTATGTATTCTTTACCACTCGCTTTGTGTTGTTCACCTTTCTGTGTGTTGTTTTCCTCTCTGAGAAATTGTTTACCTCCCTTTGTGTTGTTTACCTGTCTGTGTGTTGTTTACCTGCCTGTCTGTTGTTTACCTGTCTCTGTGCTGTTTACCTGTCTGTGTGATTGTTTACCTGTCTGTGTGTTGTTTTCCTCTCTGTCTGATTGTTTACCTGTCTGTATCATTGTTTACCTGTCTGTGTGTTGCTTACCTGTCTGAGTGTTGTTTCCCTGTCTGTGTGTTGTTTTCCTCTCTCTCTGATTGTTTACTTGTCTGTATCATTGTTTACCTGTCTGTGTGTTGATTACCTGTCTATGTGTTGCTTACCAGTCTGTGTGTTGTTCACCTGTCTGTGTGATGTTTTCCTCTCTCTCTGTGTTGTTTACATATCTGTGTGATTGTTTACCTGTCTGTGTGATGGTTTACTTGTCTGTGTGTTGTTTACCAGTCTGTGTCAATGTTTACCTGTCTTTGTGTTGCTTACCTGTCTGTGTATGGTTTGCCTGTCTGTGTGTTGTTTACTTGTCTGTGTGATTGTTTACCTGTGTCTGGGAATGTTAACGTGTCTGTGTGTTGTTTACTTGTGTGAAGTTTATCTGTCTGTCTGTTATTTACCTGTCTGTGTGATTGTTTACCTGTCTGTGTGTTATTTACCTGTCTGTGTGATGGTTTACCTGTCTGTGTGATTGTTTACCTGTGTTTGTGTTGTGTAGCTGTCTGTGTGTTGTTCAGTTCTCTGTCTGTTCTTCTCCTGTCTGTGTTTTTTTTACCTGTCTGTGTGTTGTTTACCTGTCGGTCTCAATGTTTACCTGTCTGTGTGTTCTTTACCTGCCTGTGTGTTGTTTGACTGTCTGTTTGATTGTTTACCTCTCTGTGTGTTCTCTACCTGCCTGTTTGTTGGTTAACTGTCTATGTTATTGTCTACCTTTCTCTGTGTTGTTTACTTGTCTGTGTGTTGCTTACCTGTCTGTGTGATTGTTTACCTGTGTATGTGATTGCTCACTTGTCTGTGTGTTGTTTACTTGTGTGATGTTTATCTGTCTGTGTGCTATTTACCTGTCTGTGTGATTGTTTACCTGTCCGTGAGATTGTTTACCTGTCTGTGTGTTGTTTACTTTTGAGTTGTTTACCTGTCTGTTTGTTGTTTACTTGTCTGTGTGATTGTTTACCAGTCTGTGTGTTGTTTACCTCTCTGTGTGTTGTTTACCTGTCTGTGTATTGTTTACCTATCTGTGTGTTGTTTACCTGGATTTGTGTTTTTTACTTGTCGGTGTGAATGTTTGCCTGTCTGTGTGTTCTTTAGCTGCCTGTGTGTTGGATACCTGTCTGTGTGATTGGTTACCTCTGCGTGTGGTTTACCTGTCGGTGTGATTGTTTACCTGTCCGTGTGTACTGTAGCTGCCTGTGTTTTGTTTACCAGTCTGTTGGTTATTCAACTGTCTGTGAGATTTTTATCTGTCTGTACCATGTTTTTACGTGTCTGTGTGATTGTTTAACTGTCTGTGGGTTGTTTGCCTCTCTGTACTTTGTTTACCTGTCTGTGTGACTGTTTAACATTCTGTGTGTTTTTTACCTGTCAGTGTGTTGGTTAGCTGTCTGTGTGCTGTTTACCTGCCTGTGTGTGGTTTACCTGTCTATGTCATTGTTTACCTGTCTGTGTGTTATTTACCTGTCTGTGTGTTGGTAATCTGTCTGTGTGATTGTTTACCTCTCTGTGTGTTCTTTACCTTTACCTGCCTGTGTGTTGGTTAACTGTCTATGTGATTGTTTACCATATCGGTGCTGTTTACCTGTGTGTGTGGCTTACCTGTCTGTGTGATTGTTCACCTGTCTGTGTGTTGTTTCATTGTGTGTTATTTACATGTCTGTGTGTTATTTACCTGTCTGTGTGTTGTTTACCTTTCTGTGTGTTGTTTACCTGTCTGTGTGTTGTTTACCTGTCTGTGTGTTGTTTACCTGTCTGTCTGATTGTAGACCTGTCTGTGTGTTGTTTACCTGTCTGTGTGATTGTTTACCTGTCTGTGTGATTGTTCACCTGTCTGTGTGATTGTTTACCTGCGTTTGTGTTGTGTACCTGTCTGTGTGATTGTTTACCTGTCTGTTTAATTTACCTGTCTTTGTGTTGTGCACCTGTCTGTGTTTTTTTTTACCTGTATGTGTTGTTTAGCTGTCTGTGTGATTGTTCACCTGTCTGTGTGATTGTTCACCTGTCTGTGTGTTGTTTACTTGTGTGTTATTTACCTGTCTGTGTTTTTTTTACCTGTCTGTGTGTTGGTTATCTATGTATTGTTTACCACTCGCTTTGTGTTGTTCACCTTTCTGTGTGTTGTTTTCCTCTCTGAGAAATTGTTTACCTCTCTGTGTGTTGTTTACCTCTCTGTGTGTTGTTTACCTGCCTGTCTGTTGTTTACCTGCCTGCGTGTTGTTTACCTGTCTCTGTGCTGTTTACCTGTCTGTGTGTTGTTTTCCTCTCTGTCTGATTGTTTACCTGTCTGTATCATTGTTTACCTGTCTCTGTGTTGCTTACCTGTCTGTGTGTTGTTTTCCTCTCTCTCTGTGTTATTTACATGTCTGTGTGATTGTTTACCTGTCTGTGTGATGGTTTACTTGTCTGTGTGTTGTTTACCAGTCTGTGTGTTGTTTACCTGTCTGTGTCATTGTTTACCTGTCTTTGTGTTGCTTACCTGTCTGTGTATTGTTTGCCTGTCTGTGTGTTGTTTACTTGTCTGTGTGTTGTTTACCTGTCTGCGTGATTGTTTACCTGTCTGTGTGTTGTTTACCTGTCTGTGTGTTGTTTACCTGTCTGTGTGATTGTTTACCTGTGTTTGTGTTGTGTAGCTGTCTGTGTGTTGTTCAGCTCTCTGTCTGTTCTTCTCCTGTCTGTGGTTTTTTTACCTGTCTGTGTGTTGTTTACCTGTCGGTCTCAATGTTTACCTGTCTGTGTGTTCTTTACCTGCCTGTGTGTTGTTTGACTGTCTGTTTGATTGTTTACCTCTCTGTGTGTTCTCTACCTGCCTGTTTGTTGGTTAACTGTCTATGTTATTGTTTACCTTTCTCTGTGTTGTTTACTTGTCTGTGTGATGGTTTACCTGTCTGTCTGATTGTTTACCTGTGTATGTGATTGTTCACTTGTGTGATGTTTATCTGTCTGTGTGTTACTTACCTGTCTGTGTGATTGTTTACCGCTCCATGAGATTGTTTACCTGTCTGTTTGTTGTTTACTTGTGAGTTGTTTACCTGTCTGTGTGTTGTTTACTTGTCTGTGTGAATGTTTACCTCTCTGTGTGTTGTTTACCTGGATTTGTGTTTTTTACCTGTCTGTGTAATTGTTTAACTGTTTGTGTGTTGCTTACCTGTCGGTGTGAATGTTTGCCTGTCTGTGTGTTCTTTAGCTGCCTGTGTGTTGGATACCTGTCTATGTAATTGGTTACCTCTGTGTGTGGTTTACCTGTCGGTGTGATTGTTTACCTGTCCATGTGTTCTTTAGCTGCCTGTGTTTTGTTTACCAGTCTGTTGGTTATTCAACTGTCTGTGAGATTTTTACCTGTCTGTACCATTGTTTACGTGTCTGTGTGATTGTTTAACTGTCTGTGTGTTGTTTGCCTCTCTGTATTTTGTTTACTTGTCTTTGTGACTGTTTAACATTCTGTGTGTTTTTTTACCTGTCAGTGTGTTGGTTAGCTGTCTGTGTGCTGTTTACCTGCCTGTGTGTGGTTTACCTGTCTGTGTGAATGTTTACCTGTGTTTGTGTTGTGTAGCTGTCTGTGTGTTGTTTAGCTCTCTATGTGATTGTTTACCTGTTTGTGTGTTATTTACCTGTCTGTGTGTTGGTTATCTGTCTATGTGATTGTTTACCTGTCTCGATGCTGATTACCTGTCTGTGTGCTGCTTACCTGTCTGTGTGATTGTTCACCTGTCTGTGTGTTGTTTACTTGTGTGTTATTTACATGTCTGTGTGTTGTTTACCAGTCTGTGTGATTGTTCACTTGTCTGTGTGTTGTTTACTTGTGTGATGTTTATCTGTCTGTGTGCTATTTACCTGTCTGTGTGATTGTTTACCTGTCCGTGAGATTGTTTACCTGTCTGTGTGTTGTTTACTTGTGAGTTGTTTACCTGTCTGTTTGTTGTTTACTTGTCTGTGTGATTGTTTACCAGTCTGTGTGTTGTTTACTTCTCTGTGTGTTGTTTACCTGTCTGTGTATTGTTTACCTATCTGTGTGTTGTTTACCTGTTTGTGTGTTATTTACCTGTCTGTGTGTTGGTTATCTGTCTATGTGATTGTTTACCTGTCTCAATGCTGATTACCTGTCTGTGTGTTGCTTACCTGTCTGTGTGATTGTTCACCTGTCTGTGTGTTGTTTACTTGTGTGTTATTTACATGCCTGTGTGTTGTTTACCAGTCTGTGTGATTGTTTACCGCTCTGTGTGTTGTTTATCTGTCTGTTTATTGTTTACCTATCTGTGTGTTTTACCTATGTTTGTGTTGTTTACATATCTGTGTGATTGTTTACTTGTTTGGGTGTTGTTTACCTGTCGGTGTGATTGTTTAACTGTCTGTGTGTTCTTTAGCTGTCTGTGTGATTGTTTACCTGTCTGTGTGTTGTTTACTTGTCTGTGTTTTATTTACCAGTCTATTTGTTATTCCACTGCCTGTGAGATTTTTAGCTGTCTGTATCATTGTTTACCTGTCTGTGTGTTGTTTACCTGTCTGTGTTAACCTGCCTGTTTGATCTTTACCTCCCTGTGTGTGGTTTACCTGTCTGTGTGATTGTTTACCTGTGTGTGTGTTGTTTTGCTCTAAGTGTGGTTGCTTACCCATCTGTGTTATGTATACGTGTCTGTATTTTGTTTACCCATTTTTGTGTAGTTTTCCTGTCTTTGTGACTGTATACCTTTCTGTGTGATTGTTTACCTGTCTGTGTGATTGCCTCCCTCTCTGTGTGTTGTTTACAAGTCTGTGTTATTGTTTACCTATCTGTGTGATTGTTTACCATTCTGTGTGCTGTTTATCTGTCTGTGTGTTGCTTACCTTCCTGTGTGCTGTTTACCAGTCTGTGTGTTGTTTACCTGTCTCTGTGTTGTTTACCTGCCTGTGTATTTTTTACCTATCTGTGTGTTGTTTACCTGTCTGTGTGATTGGTTACCTCTGTGTATTGTTTACCTGTCTGTGTTTTGTTTGCCAGTATGTTTGTTATTCAACTGTCTGTGAGATTTTTACCTATCTGTGTCATTGTTTAACTGTCTCTGTGTTGTTTACCTGTCGTTGTGTTGCTTACCAGTTTTTGTGTTGTTTACCAGAATGAGTTTTGTTTACCTGTCTGTGTGATTGTTTACCTGTCTGTGTGATGGTTTACTTGTCCGTGTGCTGTTTACCAGTCTGTGAGTTGTTTACCAGTCTGTGTGTTGTTTTCCTGTCTATGTGTTGTTTACCTGTCTGTCTTTTGTTTACCAGTCATTGTGTTTATTTAACTGGCTGCGTGTTGTTTACCTGTTTGTGTGTTGTTTACCTGTCTGTGTGTTTGTTTACCTGTCAGTGTGTTGCTATCAGTCTGTGTGTTGTTTACCTGTCGGTCTGTTGTTTAACAGTCTGCGTGTTTATTTAACTGTCTGTGTGTTGTTTACCTGTTTGTGTGTTGTTTACCTGTGTGTGCGATTGTTTAACTGTCTGTGTGTTGTTTACCTGTCTGTTTGAGTGTTTACCTGTCTGTGTGATTATTTACCTGTCTGTGTGCTGTTTACCAGTCTGTGTGTTGTTTACCTGTCTGTGTGTTGTTTACCTGCCTGTGTATTTTTTACCTATCTGTATGTTGTTTACCTCTTTCCGTGTTATTTACCTGTCGGTGTGATTGTTTACCTGTCTGTGGGTTCTTTAGCTGCCTGTGTGTTGTTACCTGTCTGTGTGATTGATTACCTGTCTGCGTGTTGTTTACCTGTCTGTGTATTGTTTACCTGTCTTTGTGTTGTTTACCTGTCTGTGTGTTGCTTACTTTCTGTTTGTTGTTTGACTGCCTGTGTGTTGCTTAACTGTCTATCTGATTGTTTACCTGTCTGTATGTTTTAGCTGTCTGTTGTTTACCTGTCACTGAGATTGTTTTCCTGTTTGTGTGTTGTTTAGCTGTCTGTGTGTTTGATTTCCTGTCTGTGTGTTGTTTACCTGTCAGTGTGATTGTTTACCTGTCTATGTGTTGTTTACCTGTCTGTGTGTTGTTTACCTGTGTGTGAATGTTTACATGTCTGTGTGGTTGTTTACCTGTCTGTGTAATTGGTTACCTTTGTGTGATTCTTTGCCTGTCTGCGTGTTGTTTACCTGTCTGTGTGTTGTTTACTAGTCTGTTTGTTGTTTGACTGCCTGTGTGTTGTTAACCTGTCTATCTGATTGTTTACCTGTCTGTATGTTGTTTAGCTGTCTGTTTGTTGTTTACCTGTCTCTGTGTTGTTTACTTGTGTTTTATTTACCTGTTTTTGTGCTGTTTACCTGTCTGTGTAATTGTTTACCTCTCTGTGTGATTGTTTACCTGTCTGTGTGTTGTTTACCTGTCTGTGTGATTGTTTACCTCTCTCTGTGTGTTGTTTAACTGTCTGTGTGATTCTTTACCTGTCTGTGTGATTGTTTACCAGTCTGTGTGTTGTTTACCTATCTCTGGTTTGTTTCCTGTCTGTGTGATGGTTTACCTGTCTGTGTGATTATTTACCAGTCTGTGTGTTGTTTATTGTCTCTGGTTGGTTTCCTGTCTGTGTGATGGTTTACCTGTCTGTGCGTTGTTTTCCTGTCTGTGTGTTGTTTACCTGTCTGTGTGATTGTTTACCTCTCTCTGTGTGTTGTTTAACTGTGTGTGTGTTGTTTACTAGCCTGTGTGATTGTTTCCCTGTCTGTGTATTGTTTACATGTCCGTGTGTTGTTTACCTGTCTGTGTGTTCTTTAGCTGCCTGTGAGTTGGTTACTTTTCTGTGTGGTTGTTTACCTGTCTGGGTGTTGTTTACCTGTCTGCGTGATTGGTTACCTCTGTGTGATTGTTTGCCTGTCTGCGTGTTGTTTACCAGTCTGTTTGTTGCTTGACTGCCTATGTGTTGTTTACCTGTCTATCTGATTGTTTACCTGTCTATCTGATTGTTTACCTGTCTGTTTGTTGTTTACCTGTCTCTGTGATTGTTTCCTTGTCTGTGTGTTGTTTACCTGTCTGTGTGAATGTTTAGCTGTCCGTGTGTTTGCTTTCCTGTCTGTGTGTTGATTACTTGTGTTTTCTTTACGTGTTTGTGTGCTGTTTACCTGTCTGTGTAATTGTTTACCTGTCTGTGTGTTGATTACCTCTCTCTGTGTGCTGTTTAACTGGGAGTGTGTTGTTTACTTGCCTGTGTGATTGTTTCCCTGTCTCTGTATTGTTTGCATGTCTGTATGTTGTTTACCTGTCTGTGTATCCTTTAGTTGCCTGTGTGTTGTTAATGTCTGTGTGATTGTTTACCTGTCTGCGTGTTGTTTACTTGTCTGTGTGTTGCTTACTTTCTGTTTGTTGTTTGACTGCCTCTGTGTTGTTTAACTGTCTATCTGATTGTTTACCTGTCTGTATGCTTTTGCCTGTCTGTTTGTTGTTTACCTGTCTCCGTGATTGTTTTCCTGTTTGTGTGTTGCTTACCTGTCTGTGTGAATGTTTAGCTGTCTGTGTGTTTGATTTCCTGTCTGTGTGTTGTTTAACTGTCTGTGTGATTGTTTACCTGTCCATGTGTTGTTTACCTGTCTGTGTGTATGTTTACATGTCTGTGTGATTGTTCGCCTGTCTGTGTGTTGTTTACTTGTGTGATCTTTTCCTTTCTGTGTGTTATTTACCTGTCTGTGTGATTGTTTACCTCTCTCTCTGTGTTGTTTAACTCTGCGTGTGTTGTTTACTAGCCTGTGTGATTGTTTCCCAGTCTGTGTATTGTTTACATGTCCGTGTGTTGTTTACCTGTCTGTGTGTTCTTTAGCTGCCTGTGTATTGGTTACTTGTCTGTGTGGTTGTTTACCTGTCTGTGTGTTGTTTACCTGTCTGTGTGATTGGTTACCTCTGTGTGATTCTTTGCCTGTCTGCGTGTTGTTTACCTGTCTGTGTCTGTGTTTACTAGTCTGTTTGTTGTTTGACTGCCTATGTGTTGTTTACCTGTCTCTGTGAATGTTTAGCTGTCCGTGTGTTTTCTTTCCTGTCTGTGTGTTGTTTACTTGTGTTTTGTTTACCTGTTTGTGTACTGTTTACCTGTCTGTGTAATTGTTTACCTGTGTGTGTGTTGATTACCTGTCTGTGTGTTGTTTAGCTATCAGTCTGATTGTTTAACTCTCTGTGTGATTGTTTACCTGTCTGTGTGATTGTTTACCTGTCTGTATGTTGTTTACCTGTCTGTGTGATGGTTTACCAGTCTGTGTGATTGTTCATATGTCTGTGTGTTGTTTACCGGTCTGTGTGATTGTTTATGTGTCTGTGTATTGTTTACCTATCTGTGAGTTGTTTACCTGTCTGCGTGATTCTTTACATGTCTATGTGTTGTTCACCTGTCTGTGTGATTTTTTATCTTTCTTTGTGATTGTTTACCAGTCTCTGTGTTGTTTACCTGTCTGTGTGATGGTTTACCTGTCGGTGTGATTGTTTACCTGTCTGTGTGTTGCTTACCTGTCTGTGTGATTGTTTACCTGTCTGTGTGATTGTTTACCTGTCTGTGTGATTGTTTACCTGTCTGTGTGATCTTTACCTGTCTCTGTGTTATTTACCTGTCTGTTTGATTGTTTACCTGTCTGTGTGATGTTTAACTGTCTCTGTGTTGTTTACCTCTGTGTGTGTGTTGTTTAACTGTGTGTGTGTTGTTTACTTGCCTGTGTGATTGTTTCCCTGTCTGTGTATTGTTTACATATCTGTATGTTGTTTACCTGTCTGTGTGGTTGTTTACCTGTCTGTGTGTCGTTTTACCTGTCTGTGTGATTGGTTACCTCTGTGTGATTGCTTACCTCTCTCTGTGTGTTGTTTACATGTCCGTGTGTTGTTTACTAGTCTGTGTGTTCTTTAGCTGCCTGTATGTTGGTTACTTGTCTGTGTGGTTGTTTACCTGTCTTTGTGTTGTTTACCTGTCTGTGTGATTGGTTACCTCTTGTGATTGTTTGCCTGTCTGCGTGTTGTTTACCTGTCTATCTGATTGTTTACCTGTCTGTATGTTGTTTAGCTGTCTGTTTGTTGTTTACCTGTCCCTGTGATTGTTTCATTGTCTGAGTGTGGTTTACCTGTCTGTGTGAATGTTTAGCTGTCTGTGTGTTTGCTTTCCTGTCTGTGTGTTGTTTAGTTGTGTTTTGTTTACCTGTTTGTGTGCTGTTTACCTGTCTGTGTAATTGTTTACCTGTCTGTGTGATTGTTTACCTGTCTGTGTTTTGTTTACCTGTCTGTGTGATTGTTTACCAGTCTGTGTGTTGTTTACCTGTCTGTGTGATTGTTTACCTGTCTGCGTGTTGTTTACCTGTCTGTGTGATTGTTTACCAGTCTGTGTGTTGTTTACCTGTCTGTGTGATTGTTCATACGTCTATGTGTTGCTTACCAGTCTGTGTGGTGTTTACCGGTCTGTGTGATAGTTTATGTGTCAGTGTATTGTTTACCTATCTGTGTGTTGTTTTTCTCTTTGTGTTGTTTACCTGTCTGCGTGATTCTTTACATGTCTATGTGTTGATCACCTGTCTGTGTGATTGTTTACCAGTCTCTGTGTTGTTTACCTGTCTGTGTGATTGTTTACCTATCTGTGTGTTGCTTACCTGTCTGTGTGATTGTTTACCTGTCTGTGTGTTGTTTACCTGTCTGTGTGATTGTTTACCTGTCTGTGTGTTGCTTACCTGTCTGTGTGATTGGTTACCTCTGTGTGATTGTTTACGAGTCCGCATGATGTTTATCTCTCTGTTTGTTGTTTAACTCTCTGTGTGATTGTTTACCTTTCTGTGTGTTGTTTACCTGTCTTTGTGTTGTTTACCTGTCTGTGTGTTGTTTGCCTGTCTCTGTGTTGTTTACCAATCTGAGTGTTGTTTACCTGCCCGTGTGTTGTTTACATGCCTGTGAGTTGTTTACCTGTCTGTATGTTGTTCACCTGCCTGTGTGATTGTTTAGCTGTCTGTGTGTTGTTTATCTGTCTGTGTGTTGTTTACCTGTCCTTCTGTTGCTTACCTGTGTGTTTTGTTTACCTGTCTCTGAGTTGATTACCTGTCTATGTGTTGTGTACCTCTCTATGTAATGTTTAACTCTCTGTGTGATTGTTTACCTGTATGTCTGTTGTTTAACTGTCTGTGTGCAGTTTACCTGTCTGTGTGTTGTTTACCTGTCTGTGTGATTGTTTACCTGTCTGTCTGTTGTCTACCTCTCTGTGTGTTATTTACCTGTCTGTGTGATTGTTTACCTCTCTGTGTTTTGTTTACTTTTCTGTCTGTTTGTTTACCTGTTTGTGTGTTGTTTACCTGTCTGTGTGATGGTTTACCTGTCTGTCTGATTGTTTACCTGTCTGGGTGTTGTGTAACTGTCTGTTTGACTGTATACCCATCTGTGTGACTGTTTACCTATCTGTGTTTTGTTTACCTGTCTGTGTGTTGTTCACCTGTCTGTGTGTTGTTTACCTGTCTGTGTGATTGTTTACCTGTCTGTGTGTTGCTTACCTGTCTGTGTGATTGGTTACCTCTGTGTGATTGTTTACGAGTCCGCATGATGTTTATCTCTCTGTTTGTTGTTTAACTCTCTGTGTGATTGTTTACCTTTCTGTGTGTTGTTTACCTGTCTTTGTGTTGTTTACCTGTCTGTGTGTTGTTTGCCTGTCTCTGTGTTGTTTACCAATCTGAGTGTTGTTTACCTGCCCGTGTGTTGTTTACATGCCTGTGAGTTGTTTACCTGTCTGTATGTTGTTCACCTGCCTGTGTGATTGTTTAGCTGTCTGTGTGTTGTTTATCTGTCTGTGTGTTGTTTACCTGTCCTTCTGTTGCTTACCTGTGTGTTTTGTTTACCTGTCTCTGAGTTGATTACCTGTCTATGTGTTGTGTACCTCTCTATGTAATGTTTAACTCTCTGTGTGATTGTTTACCTGTATGTCTGTTGTTTAACTGTCTGTGTGCAGTTTACCTGTCTGTGTGTTGTTTACCTGTCTGTGTGATTGTTTACCTGTCTGTCTGTTGTCTACCTCTCTGTGTGTTATTTACCTGTCTGTGTGATTGTTTACCTCTCTGTGTTTTGTTTACTTTTCTGTCTGTTTGTTTACCTGTTTGTGTGTTGTTTACCTGTCTGTGTGATGGTTTACCTGTCTGTCTGATTGTTTACCTGTCTGGGTGTTGTGTAACTGTCTGTTTGACTGTATACCCATCCGTGTGACTGTTTACCTATCTGTGTTTTGTTTACCTGTCTGTGTGATTGTTTACCTGTCTGCGTGTTGTTTACCTGTCTGTGTGATTGTTTACCAGTCTGTGTGTTGTTTACCTGTCTGTGTGATTGTTCATACGTCTATGTGTTGCTTACCAGTCTGTGTGTTGTTTACCGGTCTGTGTGATAGTTTATGTGTCAGTGTATTGTTTACCTATCTGTGTGTTGTTTTGCTCTTTGTGTTGTTTACCTGTCTGCGTGATTCTTTACATGTCTATGTGTTGATCACCTGTCTGTGTGATTGTTTACCAGTCTCTGTGTTGTTTACCTGTCTGTGTGATTGTTTACCTATCTGTGTGTTGCTTACCTGTCTGTGTGATTGTTTACCTGTCTGTATGTTGTTTACCTGTCTGTGTGATTGTTTACCTGTCTATGTGTTGCTTACCTGTCTGTGTGATTGGTTACCTCTGTGTGATTGTTTACGAGTCCGCATGATGTTTATCTCTCTGTTTGTTGTTTAACTCTCTGTGTGATTGTTTACCTTTCTGTGTGTTGTTTACCTGTCTTTGTGTTGTTTACCTGTCTGTGTGTTGTTTGCCTGTCTCTGTGTTGTTTACCAATCTGAGTGTTGTTTACCTGCCCGTGTGTTGTTTACATGCCTGTGAGTTGTTTACCTGTCTGTATGTTGTTCACCTGCCTGTGTGATTGTTTAGCTGTCTGTGTGTTGTTTATCTGTCTGTGTGTTGTTTACCTGTCCTTCTGTTGCTTACCTGTGTGTTTTGTTTACCTGTCTCTGAGTTGATTACCTGTCTATGTGTTGTGTACCTCTCTATGTAATGTTTAACTCTCTGTGTGATTGTTTACCTGTATGTCTGTTGTTTAACTGTCTGTGTGCAGTTTACCTGTCTGTGTGTTGTTTACCTGTCTGTGTGATTGTTTACCTGTCTGTCTGTTGTCTACCTCTCTGTGTGTTATTTACCTGTCTGTGTGATTGTTTACCTCTCTGTGTTTTGTTTACTTTTCTGTCTGTTTGTTTACCTGTTTGTGTGTTGTTTACCTGTCTGTGTGATGGTTTACCTGTCTGTCTGATTGTTTACCTGTCTGGGTGTTGTGTAACTGTCTGTTTGACTGTATACCCATCTGTGTGACTGTTTACCTATCTGTGTTTTGTTTACCTGTCTGTGTGTTGTTCACCTGTCTGTGTGTTGTTTACCTGTCAGTGTTTTGTTTACTTTTCTTTCTGATTGTTTACCTGTCTGTATGTTGTTTAGCTGTCTATTTGTTGTTTACCTGTCTCTGTGATTGTTTCCTTGTCTGTGTGTTGTTTACCTGTCTGTGTGAATGTTTAGCTGTCCGTGTGTTTGCTTTCCTGTCTGTGTGATTGTTTACTTGTGCTTTGTTTACCTGTTTCTGTGCTGTTTACCTGTCTCTGTGTTGTTTATATGTCTGTATGAATATTTAACTGTATGTATGTTAATTACCTGTCTGTGTGTTCTTCACCAGTCTGTGTGTTGTTTACCTGTCTCTGTGTTGTTTACCAGTCTGTGTGTTGTTTAGCTGTCTGTATAATTGTTTAACTGTCTGTGTGTTCTTTAGCTGCCTGTGTGTTGTTTACCTGTTTGTGTGATTGTTTACCTCTGTGTGATTGTTTACCTGTCTGTGTGATTGTTCTCCTGTCTGTCTGTTGTTTACCTGTCTGTGTGCTGTTTACCTGTCTGTGTGTTGTTTATCGGTCTGTGTGTTGTTTACCTGTCTGTGTAATGGTTTACCTGTCTGTGTGTTGATTGTCCTGTCTGTGTGATTGTTCTCCTGTCTGTGTGATGTTTACCTGTCTCTGTGTTGTTTACCTCTCTGTGTGTGTTGTTTAGCTGTGTGGGTGTTGTTTACTTGCCTGTGTGATTGTTTCCCTGTCTGTGTATTGTTTACATATCTGTACGTTGTTTACCTGTCTGTGTGTTCTTTAGCAGCCTGTGTGTTGTTCACCTGTCTGTGTGTTGTTTACTTGTCTGTGTGTTCTTTAGATGCCTGTGTGTTGGTTACCTGTCTAGGTGATTGATTAGCTGTTTGTGTGTTGTTTACCTGCCTATGTGATTTGTTACCTCCATATGATTGTTTACGGATCTGCATGATGTTTATCTGTCTGTGTGTTGTTTACATGCCTGTGAGTTGTTTACCTGTCTGTACGTTGTTCACCTGCCTGTGTGAATGTTTAGATGTCTGTGTGATTGTTTAGATGTCTGTGTGTTGTTTACGTGTTTGTTGTTTACTAGTCTGTGTGTTGTTTACTTGTCTGTTTGTTGTTTACCTGACCGTATGTTGTTTGCCTGTCCGTGTGAATTTTTACCTGCCTTAGTGATTGTTTACCTGTCTGTGTGATTGATTACCTTTCTGTGTGATTTTTTATGTGTCTGTGTGATTTTTACCTGTATGTGCATTGTTTACCTGTATGTATGATTGGTTACCTGTCTGTATGTTGTTTATTGTCTGTGTGTTGTTTACCTGTCTTTGTGTTGTTTACCTGTCTGTGTGTTGCTTTCCTGTCTGTGGTTTGTTTACCTCTCTGTCTGTTGTTTGCCAGTCTCTGTGATTTTTTTAGCTCTCTGTGTGTTGTTTATCTGTCTGTGTGTTGTTTACCTGTCCTTCAGTTGCTTACCTGTGTGTTTTGTTTACCTGTCTCTGAGTTGATAACCTGTCTATGTGTTGTGTACCTGTCTATGTAATGTTTAACTCTCTGTATGATTGTTTACCTGTATGTCTGCTGTTTAGCTGTCTGTGTGTTATTTACCTGTCTGTGTGATTGTTTTACTGTCTGTTGTCTACCTGTCTGTGTGCTGTTTACCTGTCTTTGTGTTGTTTACCTGTCTGTGTGATTGTTTACCTGTCTGTCTGATTGTTTACCTGTCTGGGTGTTGTTTACCTGTCTGTTTGACTGTATACCCATCTGTGTGACTGTTTACCTTTCTGTGTTTTGTTCACCTGTCTGTGTGTTGTTTACCTGTCTGTGTGTTGTTTACCTGTCTGTTTTTTGTTTACTTTTCTGTCTGATTGTTTACCAGTCTGCATGTTGTTTAGCTGTCTGTTTGTTGTGTACCTGTCTTTGTGATTGTTTCCTTGTCTGTGTGTTGTTTACCTGTCTATCTGATTGTTTACCAGTCTGCATGTTGTTTAGCTGTCTGTTTGTTGTGTACCTGTCTTTGTGATTGTTTCCTTGTCTGTGTGTTGTTTACCTGTCTGTGTGAATGTTTAGCTGTCCGTGTGTTTGCTTTCATGTCTGTGTGTTGTTTACTTGTGCTTTGTTTACCTGTTTCTATGCTGTTTACCTGTCTGTGTGTTGTTTATATGTCTGTACGATTATTTAACTGTCTGTGTGTTAATTACCTCTCTGTGTGTTCTTTATCTGGCTGTGTGATTGTTTACCAGTCTGTGTGCTGTTTACCTGTCTGTGTGATGGATTACCTGTCTGTCTGATTTTTCATACGTCTGTGTGTTGTTTACCAGTCTTTGTGTTGCTTACCTCTCTGCGTGATTGTTTACCAGTCTGTGTGTTGTTTACCTGTCTGTATGATTGTTTACCTGTCTGTGTGTTCTTTAGCTGCCTGTGTGTTGTTTACCAGTCTGTGTGTTGTTTACCTGTCTGTATGATTGTTTACCTGTCTGTGTGTTCTTTAGCTGCCTGTGTGTTGTTTACCAGTCTGTGTGTTGTTTACCTGTCTGTATGATTGTTTACCTGTCTGTGTGTTCTTTAGCTGCCTGTGTGTTGTTTACCAGTCTGTGTGTTGTTTACCTGTCTGTGTGATTGTTTACCTGTCTGTGTGTTGTTTACCTGTCTGTGTGTTGTTTACCTGTCTGTGTGTTGTTTACCTGTCTGTGTGATTGTTTACCTGTCTGTGTTTTGTTTACCTGTCTGTGTGTTGAATACCTGCCTGTGTGATTGTTTAACTGTCTGGGTGTCGTTTACCTGTCTGTGTGTTGAATACCTGTCTGTGTGATTGTTTAACTGTCTGTGTGATTGTTTTCCTGTCTGTCTGTTGTTTACCTGTCGGTGTGCTGATTACCTGTCTGTGTGTTGTTTACCGGTCTGTGTGATTGTTTGCCTGTCTTAGTGAATGTTTACCTACCTGTATGTGTGTTGTTTACTAGTCTGTTTGTTGTTTGACTGCTTGTTTGTTGCTTACCCGTCCATCTGATTGTTTACCTGTCTGTATGTTATTTAGCTGTCTGTCAGTTGTTTACCAGTCTGTGTGATTGTTTACCTGTCCTTCTGTTGTTAACTTGTGTGTTTTGTTTACCTGTCTCTGAGCTGATAACCTGTCTATGTATTGTTCACCTCTCTGTATGATTGTTTACCTGTATGTCTGTTGTTTACCTGTCAGTGTGCAGTTTACCTGTCTGTGTGACTGTTTATACGTCTGTGTTGTTTACCATTCTGTGTGTTGTTTACTGGTATGTGTGATTGTTTACCTGTCTGTATATTGTTTACCTCTCTGTGTGTTGTTTACCTGTCTGTGTGTTGTTTACCTGCCTGTTTGATTGTTATCCTGTCTTACTGATTGTTTACCAGTCTGTGTGTTGTTTACCTGTCTGTGTGATTGTTTACCTGTCTTACTGATTGTTTACCAGTCTGTGTGTTGTTTTCCTGTCTGTGTGATTGTTTACCTGTCTTACTGATTGTTTACCAATCTGTGTGTTGTTTACCTGTGTGTGCGTTGTTTACCTGTTTGTGTGTTTACCTGTCTGAGTTTTTTTTACTTTTCTGTATGATTTTTTACCTGTCTGTGTGTTGTTTACCTGTCTGTGTGTTGTTTACCTGTCTGTGTGTTGTTTACCTGTCTGTGTGTTGTTTACCTGTCTGTGTGTTGTTTACCTGTCTGTGTCATTGTTTACCTGTCTGTGTGTTGTTTACCTGTCTGTGTGTTGTTTACCTGCCTGTGTGTTGTTTACCTGTCTGTGTGTTGTTTACCTGTCTGTGTGTTGTTTACCTGTCTGTGTGATTGTTTACCTGTCTGTGTGTTGTTTACCTGTCTGTATGTTGAATACCTGCCTGTGTGATTGTTTAACTGTCTGGGTGTTGTTTACCTGTCTGTGTGTTCAATACCTGCCTGTGTGATTGTTTAACTGTCTGTGTGATTGTTTTCCTGTCTGTCTGTTGTTTACCTGTCGGTGTGCTGATTACCTGTCTGTGTGTTGTTTACCGGTCTGTGTGATTGTTTGCCTGTCTTAGTGAATGTTTACCTACCTGTATGTGTGTTGTTTACTAGTCTGTTTGTTGTTTGACTGCTTGTTTGTTGCTTACCCGTCCATCTGATTGTTTACCTGTCTGTATGTTATTTAGCTGTCTGTCAGTTGTTTACCAGTCTGTGTGATTGTTTACCTGTCCTTCTGTTGTTAACTTGTGTGTTTTGTTTACCTGTCTCTGAGCTGATAACCTGTCTATGTATTGTTCACCTCTCTGTATGATTGTTTACCTGTATGTCTGTTGTTTACCTGTCTGTGTGCAGTTTACCTGTCTGTGTGACTGTTTATACGTCTGTGTTGTTTACCATTTTGTGTCTTGTTTACTGGTATGTGTGATTGTTTACCTGTCTGTATATTGTTTACCTCTCTGTGTGTTGTTTACCTGTCTGTGTGTTGTATACCTGCCTGTGTGATTGTTATCCTGTCTTACTGATTGTTTACCAGTCTGTGTGTTGTTTACCTGTCTGTGTGATTGTTTACCTGTCTTACTGATTGTTTACCAGTCTGTGTGTTGTTTTCCTGTCTGTGTGATTGTTTACCTGTTTGTGTGTTTACCTGTCTGTGTTTTTGTTACTTTTCTGTATGATTTTTTACCTGTCTGTGTGTTGTTTACCTGTCTGTGTGTTGTTTACCTGTCTGTGTGTTGTTTACCTGTCTATGTGTTGTTTACCTGTCTGTGTCATTGTTTACCTGTCTGTGTGTTGTTTACCTGTCTGTGTGTTGTTCACCTGTCTGTGTGTTGTTTACCTGTCTGTGTCATTGTTTACCTTTCTGTGTGATATTTTACCTGTCTGTGTGATTTTACTTTTATATGCATTGTTTACCTTTTTTATGATTGTTTACTTGTCTGTGCGTTGTTTACCTGTCTGTGTTTTGTTTGCCTGTATTTGTGCTGTTTACCTGTCTGTGTGATTGTTTACCTGTCTCTTTGTGGTTTACCTGTCTTTTGTTTATTTACCTGTCTGTGTGTTCTTTACCTGTCAGGGTGTTGTTTACCTGTCTGTCTGTTGTTTACCTGTCGGTGTAATTGCTTACCTTTCTGTATGATATTTTACCTTTCTGTGTGATTTTTGCCGGTCTGTGCATTGTTTACTTCTCTCTTTCTTTACCTGTCTGTTTGTTGTTTACCTGTCCTAGTGTTGCTTACCTGTCTGTGCGTTGTTTACCTGTCTGTGTGTTGTTTGCCTGTCTGTGTGTTGTTTGCCTGTCTGTGGATTGTTTACCTATGTGTGTTGTTTACCTGTCTGTGTGATTGTTTAATTGTCTGCGTGTTGTTTACCTGTATGTCTTCTTTACCTGTCTATGTGTTATTTACCTGTCTGTGTGCTGTTTACCTGTATGTGTGTTGTTTACCTGTCTGTGTATTGTTTTCTTGTCTGTTGTTGTTTAGCTGTCCGTCTGTTATTTACATGTCGGTGTGTTGCTTACCTGTCTGTCTCATTGTTTATCTGTCTGTGTGTTGTTTACCTTCGGTGTGCTGATTACCTGTCTGTGTGTTGTTTACCGGTCTGTGTGATTGTTTGCCTGTCTTAGTGAATGTTTACCTACCTGTATGTGTGTTGTTTACTAGTCTGTTTGTTGTTTGACTGCTTGTTTGTTGCTTACCCGTCCATCTGATTGTTTACCTGTCTGTATGTTATTTAGCTGTCTGTCAGTTGTTTACCAGTCTGTGTGATTGTTTACCTGTCCTTCTGTTGTTAACTTGTGTGTTTTGTTTACCTGTCTCTGAGCTGATAACCTGTCTATGTATTGTTCACCTCTCTGTATGATTGTTTACCTGTATGTCTGTTGTTTACCTGTCTGTGTGCAGTTTACCTGTCTGTGTGACTGTTTATACGTCTGTGTTGTTTACCATCCTGTGTCTTGTTTACTGGTATGTGTGATTGTTTACCTGTCTGTATATTGTTTACCTCTCTGTGTGTTGTTTACCTGTCTGTGTGTTGTATACCTGCCTGTGTGATTGTTATCCTGTCTTACTGATTGTTTACCAGTCTGTGTGTTGTTTACCTGTCTTACTGATTGTTTACCAGTCTGTGTGTTGTTTTCCTGTCTGTGTGATTGTTTACCTGTTTGTGTGTTTACCTGTCTGTGTTTTTGTTACTTTTCTGTATGATTTTTTACCTGTCTGTGTGTTGTTTACCTGTCTGTGTGTTGTTTACCTGTCTGTGTGTTGTTTACCTGTCTGTGTGTTGTTTACCTGTCTGTGTCATTGTTTACCTGTCTGTGTGTTGTTTACCTGTCTGTGTGTTGTTTACCTGCCTGTGTGTTGTTTACCTGTCTGTGTCATTGTTTACCTTTCTGTATGATATTTTACCTTTCTGTGTGATTTTTGCCGGTCTGTGCATTGTTTACTTCTCTCTTTCTTTACCTGTCTGTTTGTTGTTTACCTGTCCTAGTGTTGCTTACCTGTCTGTGCGTTGTTTACCTGTCTGTGTGTTGTTTGCCTGTCTGTGTGTTGTTTGCCTGTCTGTGGATTGTTTACCTATGTGTGTTGTTTACCTGTCTGTGTGATTGTTTAATTGTCTGCGTGTTGTTTACCTGTATGTCTTCTTTACCTGTCTATGTGTTATTTACCTGTCTGTGTGCTGTTTACCTGTATGTGTGTTGTTTACCTGTCTGTGTATTGTTTTCTTGTCTGTTGTTGTTTAGCTGTCCGTCTGTTATTTACATGTCGGTGTGTTGCTTACCTGTCTGTCTCATTGTTTATCTGTCTGTGTGTTGTTTACCTTCGGTGTGCTGATTACCTGTCTGTGTGTTGTTTACCGGTCTGTGTGATTGTTTGCCTGTCTTAGTGAATGTTTACCTACCTGTATGTGTGTTGTTTACTAGTCTGTTTGTTGTTTGACTGCTTGTTTGTTGCTTACCCGTCCATCTGATTGTTTACCTGTCTGTATGTTATTTAGCTGTCTGTCAGTTGTTTACCAGTCTGTGTGATTGTTTACCTGTCCTTCTGTTGTTAACTTGTGTGTTTTGTTTACCTGTCTCTGAGCTGATAACCTGTCTATGTATTGTTCACCTCTCTGTATGATTGTTTACCTGTATGTCTGTTGTTTACCTGTCTGTGTGCAGTTTACCTGTCTGTGTGACTGTTTATACGTCTGTGTTGTTTACCATTCTGTGTCTTGTTTACTGGTATGTGTGATTGTTTACCTGTCTGTATATTGTTTACCTCTCTGTGTGTTGTTTACCTGTCTGTGTGTTGTATACCTGCCTGTGTGATTGTTATCCTGTCTTACTGATTGTTTACCAGTCTGTGTGTTGTTTACCTGTCTTACTGATTGTTTACCAGTCTGTGTGTTGTTTTCCTGTCTGTGTGATTGTTTACCTGTTTGTGTGTTTACCTGTCTGTGTTTTTGTTACTTTTCTGTATGATTTTTTACCTGTCTGTGTGTTGTTTACCTGTCTGTGTGTTGTTTACCTGTCTGTGTGTTGTTTACCTGTCTGTGTGTTGTTTACCTGTCTGTGTCATTGTTTACCTGTCTGTGTGTTGTTTACCTGTCTGTGTGTTGTTTACCTGCCTGTGTGTTGTTTACCTGTCTGTGTCATTGTTTACCTTTCTGTGTGATATTTTACCTGTCTGTGTGATTTTACTTTTATATGCATTGTTTACCTTTTTTATGATTGTTTACTTGTCTGTGCGTTGTTTACCTGTCTGTGTTTTGTTTGCCTGTATTTGTGCTGTTTACCTGTCTGTGTGATTGTTTACCTGTCTCTTTGTGGTTTACCTGTCTTTTGTTTATTTACCTGTCTGTGTGTTCTTTACCTGTCAGGGTGTTGTTTACCTGTCTGTCTGTTGTTTACCTGTCGGTGTAATTGCTTACCTTTCTGTGTGATATTTTACCTTTCTGTGTGATTTTTCCCGGTCTGTGCATTGTTTACTTCTCTCTTTCTTTACCTGTCTGTTTGTTGTTTACCTGTCCTAGTGTGGTTTACCTGTCTGTGCGTTGTTTACCTGTCTGTGTGTTGTTTGCCTGTCTGTGGATTGTTTACCTATGTGTGTTGTTTACCTGTCTGTGTGATTGTTTAATTGTCTGCGTGTTGTTTACCTGTATGTCTTCTTTACCTGTCTATGTGTTATTTACCTGTCTGTGTGCTGTTTACCTGTATGTGTGTTGTTTAATTGTGTCTGTTGTTTGCCTGTCTGCATGTTATTTACCTTTCTCTGTGTGCTGGTTAACTGTCTGTGTGTTGTTTCCCTGTGTGTGTTGTTTACCTGTCTGTTTGTTGGTCACCTGTCTGTGTGATTGTTTACCAGTCTGTGTGTTGTTCACCTCTCTGTGTGTTTTTGTTAGCTCTCTCTGTGTTGTTCACCTGTTTGTGTGTTGCTTACCTGTGTGTGTTGTTTACCTGTCTGTGTGTTGTTTACCTGTCTGTGTGTTATTTACCTGTCTGTATGTTGTGCACCTGTCTGTGTGTTGTGCACCTCTCTTTGTGATTGTTTACTGTGTGTTTTGCATACCTGTCTCTGTGTTGTTTACCTGTATAGGTGTTGATCAGCTATCTGTGCGATTGTTTACCAGTCTGTGAGTTGATCACCTCTCTGTGCATTGTTTATCTCTCACTCTGTGTTGTGCACCTGTCTGTGTGATTGTTTACCTGTGTGTGTGTGTTCACCTGTCAGTGTGATTGCGTACCAGGTTTTGTGATGTCTCCCTGTATGTGTGTTGTGTACCTGCATTTGCGTTGTTTATCTGTCTCTGTGTTGTTTTCCTGTCTGTGTGTTGTTTACCTGATTTTGTGTTGTTTACCTGTGTGTGTTGTATACCTTTGTGTGTTGTTTACCTGTCTGTGTATTGTTTACCTGTCTGCCTGTTGTTTACATGTCTGCCTGTTGTTTACACGTCTGCCTGTTGTTTACATGCCTGTATGTTTTTTCCGCTGTCTGTGCGATTAATTACCTGTTTGTGTTGTTTCCCTGAGTGTATTGTTTACCTGTCTGTGTGTTGTTCACCTCTCTGTGTGTTGTTTATCTCTCTCTGTGTATTGTTCAACTGTCTGTGTGTTGTTTACCTGTGTGTGTTGTTTGCCTGTGTGTGCGGTTTACCTGTCTGTGCTGTTTAGCTGTCTGTGTTGTTCACCTCTCTGTGTGATTGTTTACCAGTCTGTGTGTTGTTTACATGTCTGTGTGTTGTTTACCTCCCATGTTGTTGTTTTTCTGTCTCTGTGTTGTTTGCCTGTCTGTGTGTTGTTTACCTGTCTGTGTGTTGTTTACTTGTTTGCATGTTATTTACCTGCCTGTGTGTTGTTTACCTGTCTCTGTTGTTTATCTGTCTGTATGTTGTTGAACTGTCTGCATGATTGTTTACCTGTCTGTTTGATTGTTTAACTGTCTGTGTGTTGTTTACCTGTCTGTGTGATTGTTTACCTGTCTGTGTGTTGTTTACCTGTCTGTGTGTTGTTTACCTCTCTTTTTTGTTGTTTTCCTGCCTGTGTGTTGTTTACCTGTATGTATTGTTTACCTATCTGTGTGTGGTTTTCCTCTCTCTGTCTGTTGTTTACCTGTCTGTAGGTGGTTTACCTGTCTGTGTGTTGTTTATCTCTCTCTCTCTCTCTCTCTCTGTTGTTTCCTTTCTGTGTGATTGTTTACCTCTCTGTGTGTTGTTTACTTGTCAGTTTGTTGTTTACCTGTGTGTGTTGTTTGCCTTTGTGTTTTGTTTACCTGTCTGTGTGTTGTTCACCTCTCTATGTGATTGTTTGCCTGTCTGTGTGTTGTTTGCCTGTCTGTGTGTTGTTTGCCTGTCTGTGTGTTGTTTAACTGTCCGTGAGGTTTTTTTTACCTGTCAGTGTTTTTTTTTACCTGTACGTGTGTTGTATATCTGTCTCTGAGTGTTGTTTACCTCTCTCTGTGAGTTTGTTTTACCAATCGGTGTGTTGTTTATTTGTCTGCGTGTTATTTACCTGCCTGTGTGTTGTTTGTCTGTCTGTGTGATTGTTTACCTGGCTGTGTGTTGTTTACCTGTCTGTGTGTTGTTTGTCCGTCTGTGTGATTGTTTACCAGTCTGTGTGTTGTTTACCTATCTCTGTTTCTTTTTTACCTGCCTTTGCTTTGTTTAGCTGTGTTTGTTGTTTGCCTGTCTGTGTGTTGTTTACATATCTCAGTTTGTTGTTTACATCTCTCAGTTTGTTGTTTACCTGTCTGTGTGTTGTTTACGTGTCTGTATGTTGTTGAACTGTCTATATGATTGTTTACCTGTCTGTTTGATTGTATAATTGTCTGTGTGTAGTTAACCTGTCTGCGTGATTGTTTACCTGTTTGTGTGTTATTTACCTGTCTGTGTGTTGTTTACCTCTCTTTTTTTGTTGTTTTCCTGCCTGTGTGTTGTTTACCTGTGTATATTGTTTACCTATCTTTGTGCGGTTTTCCTCTCTCTGTCTGTTGTTTACCTGTCTGTAGGTGGTTTACCTGTCTGTGTGTTGTTTATCTCTCTCTCTCTCTGTTGTTTCCTTTCTGTGTGATTGTTTACCTTTCTGTGTGTTGTTTACCTGTCAGTTTGTTGTTTACCTTTCTCTGTGTGTTGTTCACCTGTCTGTGTGTTGTTTACCTGTGTGTGTTGTTTACCTGTCTGTGTATTGTTGACCTCTCTTTGTGTTGTTTATCTCTCTCTGTGTGTTGTTCAACTCTCTTAGTATTGTTTTCCTCTGTGTATTGTTTACCTGTGTGTGTTGTTTACCTGTCTGTTTGTTGTTCACCTGTCTGTGTGATTGTTTACCAGTATGTGTGTTGTTTACCTGTCTTTCTGTTGTTTAGCTGTCTCTGTATTGTTTACCTGTGTGTGTTGTTTACCTGTGTGTGTTGTTTACCTGTCTGTTTGTTGTTCACCTGTCTGTGTGATTGTTTACCAGAATGTGTTGTTTACCTATCTTTCTATTGTTTATCTGTCTCTGTGCTGTTTATCTGTGTGTGTTATTTACCTATCTGTGTGATTGTTTACCTCTCTGTGTGTTGTTTACCTGTCTGTGTCTTTTTTAGCTCTCAGTGTGTTGATTTCCTGCCTTTGTGTTGTTTATCTGTCTGTGTTGTTTGCCTGTCTGTGTGTTTTTTATCTTTCAGTGTGTTTTTTTTAAACTTTCTGTGTGTTGTTTGCCAGTCTGTGTGTTGTTTACCTGTCTGTGTGTTGTTTACCTGTCTGTGTGTTGTTTACCTGTCTGTGTGTTGTTTACCTGTCTGTGTGTTGTTTGCCAGTCTGTGTGTTGTTTACCTGTCTGTGTGTTGTTTACCTGTCTTTGTGTTATTTGCCTGTTTGTGTGTTGTTTACGTCTCTGTGTTATGTTTGACTGTCTGTGGGTTGTTTACCTCTCTCTCGCTGTTATTTACCTGTCTGTGTGTTATTTACCAGCCTTTTGGTAGTTTATCTCTCTCTGTGTATTGTTCATCTGTCTCTCTGTGTTGCTTTCCAGTCTGTCTGTTGTTTAACTGTCTGTGGTTTGTTTACCTGTGTATGTGTTGTTTATCTCTCTCTCTCTGTGTTGTTCACCTCGCTCTATGTTGTTTATCTTTCGGTGTGTTGTCCAGCTGTCAGTGTGTTTTGAACCTGACTGTGCATTGTTGTCCCCTCTATGTGTGTTGTTTACCTGTC
The DNA here is from genome assembly GCA_030390025.1 of Squalus acanthias. Taxonomy (NCBI): domain Eukaryota; kingdom Metazoa; phylum Chordata; class Chondrichthyes; order Squaliformes; family Squalidae; genus Squalus; species Squalus acanthias. The sequence continues at coordinate 158,896 of JASTWF010000509.1, read as the reverse complement.
TGTGTGTTGTTAACTTGTCTGTGTGATTGTTTAGCATGTGTGTGTTGTTTGCCTGTCTGTGTGTTGTTTGCCTGTCTGTGTGTTGTTTACCTGTCTTTGTGTTATTTGCCTGTCTGTGTGTTGTTTGCGTCTCTGGCTGTTGTTTACCTTTCTCTGTGTGTTGTTTACCTCTCTGTGTGTATTGTTCACCTGTCTGTGTGTTGTTTACCTGTCTGTGTGTTGTTTACCTGTCTGTGTGTTGTTTACCTGTCTGTGTGTTGTTTACCTGTCTATGTGTTGTTTACCTGTCTGTGTGTTGTTTACCTGTCTGTGTGTTGTTTACCTGTCTATGTGTTGTTTACCTGTCTGTGTGTTGTTTACCTGTCTGTGTGTTGTTTACCTGTCTATGTGTTGTTTACCTGTCTGTGTGTTGTTTACCTGTCTCTGTGTTGTTTGCCTGTCTCTGTGTTGTTTACCTGTCTGTGTGTTGTTTATCTCTCTCTGTGTATTTTTCACCTGACTGTGTGATTTGTACCTGTCTGTGTGTTGTTTAACTGCCTGGGCATTTTTTACCTGCCTGTGCATTGTTTATCTGTGTGTATTGTTTGCCTGTCTGTGTGTTGTTTACCACTCTCTGTGTGTTGTTTACCACTCTCTGTGTGTTGTTTACCTGTCTGTATGATTGTTTACCTGTCTGTTTGATTAACTGTCTTTTTGCTGTTTACCTGTTTGCGTGATTGTTTACCTGGCTGTGTGTTGATTACCTGTCTGTGTGTTTTTTACCTGTCTGTGTGTTGATTACCTGTCTGTGTGTTGTTTGCCTGTCTGTGTGTTGTTTGCCTGTCTGTGTGTTGTTTACCTCTCAATGTGTGTTGTTTAACTGTCTGTGAGTTGTTTGCCTGTGTGTTATGTTCACCTGTCTGTGTGTTATTTACCTGCCATTTTGTAGTTTATCTCTCTGTGTGTATTGTTCACCTGTCTCTGTGTTGTTTTCCAGTCTGTGTCTTGTTTACATGTCTGTGTGTTGTTTACCTGTCTGTATGTTTTTGCTTGTCTATGTGTTGTTTACCTCTCTCTGTTTGTTGTTTTCCTGCCTGTGTGTTGTTTACCTCTCTGTGTCTTGTTTACCTCTCTGTGTGTTGTTTATCTCTCTGTCTGTGTTGTTCACCTCTCTCTATGTTGTTTACCTTTCGGTGTGTTGTCCAGCTGTCAGTGTGTTTTTAACCTGACTCTGCATTGTTTTCCTGTCTATGTGTGATTGTTTAGCTGTCTGTGTGCTGTTTACTTGTCTATGTGTTGTTTACCTGTCTGTGTGTTGTTTACCTGTCTGTGTGTTGTTCACCTCTCTTTGTGTTTTTTATCTCTCTCTGTGTATTGTTCACCTGTCTGTGTGTTGTTTGCTTGTCTGTGTGTTGTTTGCCTGTCCGTGTGTTTTTTTAACAGTCAGTGTTTTTTTACCTGTAAGTGTGTTGTTTACCTGTCTATGTGTGTTGTTTACCTTTCTGTGTGTTGTTTACCTCTCTCTGTGTGTTGTTTACCAGTCGATGTGTTGTTTACCTGTCTCTGTGTGTTGTTTAAATGGCTGTGTGTTGTTTTTTTGTCTGTGTGTTGTTTACCTCCCACTTTGTTGTTTACCTTTCTCTGTGTGTTGTTTACCTCTCCGTGAGTTTTTTTACCTGTCATTTTTTTTTACCTGTACGTGTGTTGTATATCTGTCTCTGTGTGTTGTTTAACTTTCTGTGAGGTTTTGTTTTACCAGTCGGTGTGTTGTTTACCTGTCTGTGTTGTTTTACCTGCCTTTTTGTTGTTTATCTGTCTCTGTGTTGTTTGCCTGGCTGTGTGTTGTTTGCCTGTCTCTGTGTTGTTTAACTGTCTGTGGTTTGTTTACCTCTCTGTGTGTTGTTTATCTCTCCGTCTGTGTTGTTCACCTCTCTCTGTGTTGTTTACCTTTCGGTGTGTTGTCCAGCTGTCACTGTTTTTTTAACCTGACTCTGCATTGTTTTCCTGTCTATGTGTGTTGTTTACCTGTCTGTGTGCTGTTTACTTGTCTATGTGTTGTTTACCTGTCTGTGTGTTGTTTACCTGTTTGTGTGTTGTTCACCTCTCTTTGTGTTGTTTACCTGTCTGTGTGTTGTTTATCTCTCTCTGTGTATTGTTCACCTGTCTGTGTTTTGTTTACCTGTCTGTGTGTTTTTTACCACTCTGCATGTTGTTTACCTGCCTGTGTGAGGTTTACTTGTCTGTGTGTTGTTTGCCTGTCTGTGCTATTTATTTGTCTGTGTTGTTCACCTCTCTGTGTGATTGTTTACCAGTCTGTGTGTTGTTTACCTCCCATTTTGTTGTTTATCTGTCTCTGTGCTGTTTGCCTGTCCGTTTTTTTTTTAACTGTCAGTGTTTTTTCACCTGTAAGTGTGTTGTTTACCTCTCTCTGTGTGTTGTTTACCAGTCGATGTGTTGTTTACCTCTCCGTGAGTTTTTTTACCTATCATTTTTTTTTACCTGTACGTGTGTTGTATATCTGTCTCTGTGTGTTGTTTAACTTTCTGTGAGTTTTTTTTTACCAGTCGGTGTGTTGTTTACCTGTCTCTGTCTGTTGTTTACCAGTCGGTGTGTTATTTACCTGTCTGTGTGTTATTTACCTCTCTCTGTCTGTTGTTTACCAGTCGGTGTGTTGTCCAGCTGTCAGTGTGTTTTTAACCTGACTCTGCATTGTTTTCCTGTCTATGTGTGATTGTTTACCTGTCTGTGTGCTGTTTACTTGTCTATGTGTTGTTTACCTGTCTGTGTGTTGTTGACCTGTCTGTGTGTTGTTTACCTGTTTGTGTGTTGTTCACCTCTCTTTGTGTTGTTTATCTCTCTCTGTGTATTGTTCACCTGTCTGTGTGTTGTTTACCTGTCTGTGTGTTGTTGACCTGTCTGTGTGTTGTTCACCTCTCTTTGTGTTGTTTATCTCTCTCTGTGTATTGTTCACCTGTCTGTGTGTTGTTTACCTTTCTGTGTGTTGTTTACCTCTCTCTGTGTGTTGTTTACCAGTCGATGTGTTGTTTACCTGTCTCTGTGTGTTGTTTACCTGTCTGTGTGTTGTTTTTTTGTCTGTTTGTTGGTTACCTCCCACTTTGTTGTTTACCTTTCTCTGTGTTGTTTACCTGTCTGTGTGTTGTTTACCTCCCACTTTGTTGTTTACCTTTCTGTGTGTTGTTTACCTCTCTCTGTGTGTTGTTTACCAGTTGATGTGTTGTTTACCTGTCTCTGTGTTGTTTAACTGTCTGTGTGTTGTTTACCTCTCCGTGAGTTTTTTTACCTGTCATTTTTTTTTACCTGTACGTGTGTTGTATATCTGTCTCTGTGTGTTGTTTAACTTTCTGTGAGTTTTTTTTTACCAGTCTGTGTGTTGTTTACCTGTCTCTGCGTGTTGTTTACCTGTCTGTGTGTTATTTACCTCTCTCTGTCTGTTGTTTACCAGTCGGTGTGTTGTTTACTTGTCTGTGTGTTGTTTACCTCTCTCTGAGTGCTGTTTACCTGTCTGTGTGTTATTTATTTGTCAGTGTGTTATTTAGCTGCCTGTGTGTTGTTTGTCTGTCTGTGTGATTGTTTACCAGTCCGTGTGTTGTTTACCTCTCTCTGTTTGTTGTTTACCTGCCTATGCTTTGTTTACCTGTGCATGTTGTTTGCATGTCTGTGTAATGTTTACCTCTCTCTCTGTGTTTTTTACCTGTCTGTCTGTTGTTCACCTGTCTCTATGATTGTTTAGCATGTGTGTGTTGTTTACCTGTCTGTGTGTTGATTTCCTGCCTTGGTGTTGTTTATCTGTCTGTGTTGTTTTCCTGTCTGTGTGTTGTTTATCTGTCAATGTGTTTTTTTCAACGGTCTGTGTGTTGTTTGCCAGTCTGTGTGTTGTTTACCTCTCTCTCTCTGTTGTTTACCTCTCTGTGTGTTGTTCACCTCTCTGTGTGTTTTTTTTACCTGTCAGTGTGTTTTTTATTACCTATCTGTGTGTTGTTTGCCTTTCTGTGTGTTGTTTACCTGTCTGTGTGTGTTGTTTACCTGTCTGTGTTTTGTCTCACTGTGTGTGTTGTTTACCTGTCTGTGTGTTGTTTACCTGTCTGTGTGTTGATCACCTCTTTCAATGTAGTTTACCTGTCTGTGTGTTGTTTACCTGCCTGAGTGTTGTTTACCTTTCTCTGTGTGTTGTTCACCTGTCTGTGTGTTGTTTACCTGTCTGTGTTTTGTCTAACTGTGTGTGTTGTTTACTTGTCTGTGTGTTGTTTACCTGTCTGTGTGTTGATCACCTCTTTCTATGTTGTTTACCGGTCTGTGTGTTGTTTACCTGGCTGTGTGTTGTTTACCTGTGTGTGTTGTTTACCTCTTCGTGTGTTGTTCACCTCTCTGTGTGATTGTTTACCAGTCTGTGTGTTGTTTACGTGCCTTTGTGTTCTTTATATGTCTCTGTGTTTTTTGCCTGTCTGTGTGTTGTTTAGCTCGCTGTGTGTTGTTTACCTGTCAGTGTGTTTTATTACCTGTCTGTGTGCTGTTTGCCTGTTTGTGTGTTGTTTAATTGTCTGTGTGTTGTTTTCCTGTATTTGTGTTGTGTGCCTGTCTGTGTGTTGTTTAACTTTTTGTCTGTTGTTTATCTGTGTGTGTGTGTGTGTGTGTTGTTTGCCTGTCTGTGTGTTGTTTATCTGTCAGTTATTTTTTTAATTGTCTGTGTTATGTTTGACTGTCAGTGGGATGTTTACCTCTGTCTCTGTGTTGTTTACCTCTCTGTGTGTTGTTTACGTGTCTGTCTGTTGTTTACCTGTCTGTATGTTTTTTCCCTGTCTGTGCGATTGATTACCTGTGTGAGTTGTTTCCCTCTCTTTGTGTTGTTTATCTCTCTCTGTGAATTGATCACCTGTCTGTGTGTTGTTTACCTGTGTATGTTGTTTACCTGTGTGTGCTGTATACCTCTCTGTGTTGTTTACCTGTCTGTATGTTGTTCACCTCTCTGTGTGATTGTTTACCTGTCTGTGTGTTGTTTACGTGTCTGTATGTTGTTGAACTGTCTATATGATTGTTTACCTGTCTGTTTGATTGTATAATTGTCTGTGTGTAGTTAACCTGTCTGCGTGATTGTTTACCTGTTTGTGTGTTATTTACCTGTCTGTGTGTTGTTTACCTCTCTTTTTTTGTTGTTTTCCTGCCTGTGTGTTGTTTACCTGTGTATATTGTTTACCTATCTTTGTGTGGTTTTCCTCTCTCTGTCTGTTGTTTACCTGTCTGTAGGTGGTTTACCTGTCTGTGTGTTGTTTATCTCTCTCTCTCTCTGTTGTTTCCTTTCTGTGTGATTGTTTACCTTTCTGTGTGTTGTTTACCTGTCAGTTTGTTGTTTACCTTTCTCTGTGTGTTGTTCACCTGTCTGTGTGTTGTTTACCTGTGTGTGTTGTTTACCTGTGTGTTTAGTTTACCTGTCTGTGTATTGTTGACCTCTCTTTGTGTTGTTTATCTCTCTCTGTGTGTTGTTCACCTCTCTTTGTGTTGTTTTCCTCTGTGTATTGTTTACCTGTGTGTGTTGTTTACCTGTCTGTTTGTTGTTCACCTGTCTGTGTGATTGTTTACCAGTCTGTGTGTTGTTTACCTGTCTTTCTGTTGTTTAGCTGTCTCTGTATTGTTTACCTGTGTGTGTTGTTTACCTGTGTGTGTTGTTTACCTGTCTGTTTGTTGTTCACCTGTCTGTGTGATTGTTTACCAGAATGTGTTGTTTACCTATCTTTCTATTGTTTATCTGTCTCTGTGCTGTTTATCTGTGTGTGTTATTTACCTATCTGTGTGATTGTTTACCTCTCTGTGTGTTGTTTACCTGTCTGTGTCTTTTTTAGCTCTCAGTGTGTTGATTTCCTGCCTTTGTGTTGTTTATCTGTCTGTGTTGTTTGCCTGTCTGTGTGTTTTTTATCTTTCAGTGTGTTTTTTTTAACTTTCTGTGTGTTGTTTGCCAGTCTGTGTGTTGTTTACCTGTCTGTGTGTTGTTTGCCAGTCTGTGTGTTGTTTGCCAGTCTGTGTGTTGTTTACCTGTCTGTGTGTTGTTTGCCAGTCTGTGTGTTGTTTACCTGTCTGTGTGTTGTTTGCCAGTCTGTGTGTTGTTTACCTGTCTGTGTGTTGTTTACCTGTCTTTGTGTTATTTGCCTGTTTGTGTGTTGTTTACGTCTCTGTGTTATGTTTGACTGTCTGTGGGTTGTTTACCTCTCTCTCGCTGTTATTTACCTGTCTGTGTGTTATTTACCAGCCTTTTGGTAGTTTATCTCTCTCTGTGTATTGTTCATCTGTCTCTCTGTGTTGCTTTCCAGTCTGTCTGTTGTTTAACTGTCTGTGGTTTGTTTACCTGTGTATGTGTTGTTTATCTCTCTCTCTCTGTGTTGTTCACCTCGCTCTATGTTGTTTATCTTTCGGTGTGTTGTCCAGCTGTCAGTGTGTTTTGAACCTGACTGTGCATTGTTGTCCCCTCTATGTGTGTTGTTTACCTGTCTGTGTGTTGTTAACTTGTCTGTGTGATTGTTTAGCATGTGTGTGTTGTTTGCCTGTCTGTGTGTTGTTTGCCTGTCTGTGTGTTGTTTACCTGTCTTTGTGTTATTTGCCTGTCTGTGTGTTGTTTGCGTCTCTGGCTGTTGTTTACCTTTCTCTGTGTGTTGTTTACCTCTCTGTGTGTATTGTTCACCTGTCTGTGTGTTGTTTACCTGTCTGTGTGTTGTTTACCTGTCTGTGTGTTGTTTACCTGTCTATGTGTTGTTTACCTGTCTGTGTGTTGTTTACCTGTCTGTGTGTTGTTTACCTGTCTATGTGTTGTTTACCTGTCTATGTGTTGTTTACCTGTCTATGTGTTGTTTACCTGTCTGTGTGTTGTTTACCTGTCTCTGTGTTGTTTGCCTGTCTCTGTGTTGTTTACCTGTCTGTGTGCTGTTTATCTCTCTCTGTGTATTTTTCACCTGTCTGTGTGATTTGTACCTGTCTGTGTGTTGTTTAACTGCCTGGGCATTGTTTACCTGCCTGTGCATTGTTTATCTGTGTGTATTGTTTGCCTGTCTGTGTGTTGTTTACCACTCTCTGTGTGTTGTTTACCACTCTCTGTGTGTTGTTTACCTGTCTGTATGAATGTTTACCTGTCTGTTTGATTAACTGTCTTTTTGCTGTTTACCTGTTTGCGTGATTGTTTACCTGGCTGTGTGTTGATTACCTGTCTGTGTGTTTTTTACCTGTCTGTGTGTTGATTACCTGTCTGTGTGTTGTTTGCCTGTCTGTGTGTTGTTTGCCTGTCTGTGTGTTGTTTACCTCTCAATGTGTGTTGTTTAACTGTCTGTGAGTTGTTTGCCTGTGTGTTATGTTCACCTGTCTGTGTGTTATTTACCTGCCATTTTGTAGTTTATCTCTCTGTGTGTATTGTTCACCTGTCTCTGTGTTGTTTTCCAGTCTGTGTCTTGTTTACATGTCTGTGTGTTGTTTACCTGTCTGTATGTTTTTGCTTGTCTATGTGTTGTTTACCTCTCTCTGTTTGTTGTTTTCCTGCCTGTGTGTTGTTTACCTCTCTGTGTCTTGTTTACCTCTCTGTGTGTTGTTTATCTCTCTGTCTGTGTTGTTCACCTCTCTCTATGTTGTTTACCTTTCGGTGTGTTGTCCAGCTGTCAGTGTGTTTTTAACCTGACTCTGCATTGTTTTCCTGTCTATGTGTGATTGTTTAGCTGTCTGTGTGCTGTTTACTTGTCTATGTGTTGTTTACCTGTCTGTGTGTTGTTTACCCGACTTTGTGTTGTTAGTCTGTCTGTTGTTTACCTTTCTCTGTGTGTTGTTTACCTGTGTGTGTTGTTTACCTGTCTGTGTTTTGATCACCTCTTTCTATGTTGTTTAACTGGCTGTGTGTTGTTTACCTCTCTGTGTGTTGTTTACCTGTCTGTGTGCTGTTTATCTCTCTCTGTTTGCTGTTTTCCTGCCTGTGTGTTGATTACCTGTGAGCGTTGTTTACCTGTCTCTGTGTTGTTTACCACGCTCTGTGTGATTGCTTACCTATCTGTGTGATGTTTACCTGTCTATGTGTTGTTTGTCTGTCTTTGTGTTGTTTACATCTCTCTGTTTGTTGTTTTCCTGTCTGTGTGTTGTTTACCTGTCTGTGTGTTTTTTACCTGTCGGTGTGTTGTTTACCTGTCTGTGTGTTGTTTTTCTATTTGTATGTTGTTTACCTCTCTGTGTGTTGTTTACCTGTCTGTGTTTGCTGTTTGCCTGCCTGTGTGTTGATTGCCTGTGTGTGTTGTTTATCTGTCTTTGTGTTGTTTCCCATGCTCTGTGTGTTGTTTACCTGTCTGTGTGTTGTTTGCCTGTCTTTGTGTTACCTGTCTGTGTGTTGTTGACATGGCTGTGTGTTGTTTACCTGTCTGTATGTTGTTTTTCTATTTTGTATGTTGTTTACCTCTCTCTTTTTGTTATTTACCTGCCTGAGCGTTGTTTACCTGTTTTTGTTGGTTGCCTGTTTGTGTGTTGTTTACCTCTCTCTGTGTGTTGTTTACCTGTCTGTGTGTTGTTTAGCTATCCGTGTGTTGTTTAACTGTCTGTGTGTCGTTGACATGGCTGTGTGTTGTTTACCTGTCTGTGTGTGGTTTACATATCTTTGTGTTGTTTGCCTGTCTGTGTGTTGTTTACCTTTGTCTGTTGTTTACCTGTCCGTGTGTTGTTTACCTGTGTCTGTTGTTTACCTGTCTGTGTGTTGTTTACCTATCTCTGTGTTGTTTATCTCTCTCTCTCTCTGTGTATTGGTCACCTGTCTGCGTGTTGTTTACCTGTGTGTGTTCTTTACCTGGTTGTGTGTTGCTTAAATGTCTGTGTGTTGTTTGCATGTCTGTGTTTTGTTTACCTCTCTGTTTGTTGTTTTCCTGCCTGTGTGATGTTTACCTGTGTGCGTTGTTTACCTGTCTGTCTTTTTTTGCCTGTCTCTGTTTTGTTTACCTGTCTGTGTTTTGTTCAGCTGTCTGTGTGTGCTGTTTACCTGTGTGTGTTGTTTACCTCTTTCTGTTGTTTACCTGTCTCTGTTTTGTTTACCTGTCTCTGTGTGTTGTTTACCTGTATGTGTGTTGTTCATCTCTCTCTAAGTTCTTCACCTGTCTGTGTGTTGTTTTCTTGGGTGTTGTTTACCTGTCTGTGTGTTGTTTACTTGTCTGTGTATTGTTTACCTGTCTCTATGTTGTTTACCTGTCTGTGTGCTGTTTACCTGTCTGTGTGTGGTTTACATTTCCGTGTGTTGTTCACCCGTGTGTGTTGTTTGCCTGTCTGTGTGTTGTTCTCCTGTGTGTGTTGTTGTTTACCTGTGTGTGTGTGTGTTGTTTGATGGTCTGTGTGTTTTTACCTATGAGTGCTGTTTTATTGCATCTGTGTGTTGCTTATGCGCCTGTGCGTGTGTTGTTTACCTCTCTGTGAGCGCTGTTTACCTTTCTGTGTTTTGTTTACCTGTCTATGTGTTGTTTACCTGTGTGTTTTTTTTTACGTGTGTGGGCTGTTTACCTGTCTGTGTGTTGTTTACCTCTGTCTATGTTGTTTAACATTATGTGTGTTGTTTACTTTTATGTGTGTTGTTTACCTGTCTATGTGTGTTGTTTACCTGTCTGTGTGTTGTTTACCTGTCTGTGTGTTGTTTACCTGTCTGTGTGTTGTTTACCTCTGTCTATGTTGTTTAACTTTATGTGTGTTGTTTACTTTTCTCTGTGTTGTTTACCTGTCTATGTGTGTTGTTTACCTGTCTGTGTGTTGTTTACCTGTCTGTGTGTGGTTTACCTGTCTGTGTTTGGCTTACCTGTCTCTATGTGTTGATTACCTGTGTGTGTTGTTTACCTGTCTCTTTGTTGTTTAACTGTCTGTGTATTGTTTACCTGTCTGTGTGTGTAGTTTACCTGTCTTTGTATTGTTTAATTGTCTCTGCTTATTGTATACCTGACTCTTTCTGTTGTTTACCTGTGTGTGTTGTTTACCTGTATGTCTGTTGTTTACCTGTCTCTGTGAGTTGTTTGCATGTTTGTGTGTGTTATTTTCCTCTCCCTGTGTGTTGTTTACCTGTCTGTGTGTTGTTTAACTGACTGTGTCCTGTTTGCCTGTCTGTGTGTTGTTTACCTTTCTCTATGTGTTGTTTACCTGTCCCTGTGTTGTTCACCTCTTTATGTTGTTTACCTGTCTCTGTTTTGCTTACCTGTCTGTGTGATTTGTTTACCTGTATGTGTGTTGTTCCCCTCTCTCTATGTTGTTCTCCTGTCTGTGTGTTCTTTATCTGTCTGTGTGTATTGTTTACCTGCTTGTGTGTTGTTTAGTTGTGTGTTGTTTACCTGTCTATGTATTGTTTACCTGTCTCTATGTTGTTTACCTGTGTGTGTGATGTTCGCCTGTCTGTGTGTTGTTTACCTGACTGTGTGTGTTGTTTACCTGTCCATGTGTTGTTATCCTGTCTCTGTGTGTTGTTTACCTATCTGTGTGGTGTCTATCTGTCTGTATGTGTTGTATAATTGTGTGTGTCGTTTACCTGTCTGTGTGTGTTGTTTACCTGTCCATGTGTTGTTTACCTGTGTGTGCGTTGTTTGCCTGTCTGAGTGTTGTTTACCTGTGTGTGTTGTTTAAATGTCTGTGTGTTGTTTACCTCTGTCTATGTTGTTTCACTTTATGTGTGTTGTTTACTTTTATGTGTGTTGTTTACCTGTCTATGTGTGTTGTTTACCTGTCTGTGTGTCGTTTACCTGTCTGTGTGTTGTTTACCTCTGTCTATGTTGTTTAACTTTATGTGTGTTGTTTACTTTTCTCTGTGTTGTTTACCTGTCTATGTGTGTTGTTTACCTGTCTGTGTGTTGTTTACCTGTCTGTGTGTGGTTTACCTGTCTGTGTTTGACTTACCTGTCTCTATGTGTTGATTACCTGTGTGTGTTGTTTACCTGTCTCTTTGTTGTTTAACTGTCTGTGTATTTTTTACCTGTGTGTGTGTGTAGTTTACCTGTCTTTGTATTGTTTAATTGTCTCTGCTTATTGTATACCTGACTCTTTCTGTTGTTTACCTGTGTGTGTTGTTTACCTGTATGTCTGTTGTTTACCTGTCTCTGTGAGTTGTTTGCATGTTTGTGTGTGTTGTTTTCCTCTCCCTGTGTGTTGTTTACCTGTCTGTGTGTTGTTTAACTGACTGTGTCCTGTTTGCCTGTCTGTGTGTTGTTTACCTTTCTCTATGTGTTGTTTACCTGTCCCTGTGTTGTTCACCTCTTTATGTTGTTTACCTGTCTCTGTTTTGCTTACCTGTCTGTGTGATTTGTTTACCTGTATGTGTGTTGTTCCCCTCTCTCTATGTTGTTCTCCTGTCTGTGTGTTCTTTATCTGTCTGTGTGTATTGTTTACCTGCTTGTGTGTTGTTTAGTTGTGTGTTGTTTACCTGTCTATGTATTGTTTACCTGTCTCTATGTTGTTTACCTGTGTGTGTGATGTTCGCCTGTCTGTGTGTTGTTTACCTGACTGTGTGTGTTGTTTACCTGTCCATGTGTTGTTATCCTGTCTCTGTGTGTTGTTTACCTATCTGTGTGGTGTCTATCTGTCTGTATGTGTTGTATAATTGTCTCTGCTTATTGTATACCTGACTCTTTCTGTTGTTTACCTGTCTCGATGTTGTTTACCTGTCTGTGTGTGTTGTTTACCTGTCTCTATGTAGTTTACCTGTCTGTGTGTGTTGTTTACCTGTCCCTGTGTTGTTCACCTCTTTATGTTGTTTACCTGTCTCTGTTTTGCTTACCTGTCTGTGTGATTTGTTTACCTGTATGTGTGTTGTTCCCCTCTCTCTATGTTGTTCTCCTGTCTGTGTGTTCTTTATCTGTCTGTGTGTATTGTTTACCTGCTTGTGTGTTGTTTAGTTGTGTGTTGTTTACCTGTCTATGTATTGTTTACCTGTCTCTATGTTGTTTACCTGTGTGTGTGATGTTCGCCTGTCTGTGTGTTGTTTACCTGACTGTGTGTGTTGTTTACCTGTCCATGTGTTGTTATCCTGTCTCTGTGTGTTGTTTACCTATCTGTGTGGTGTCTATCTGTCTGTATGTGTTGTATAATTGTCTCTGCTTATTGTATACCTGACTCTTTCTGTTGTTTACCTGTCTCGATGTTGTTTACCTGTCTGTGTGTGTTGTTTACCTGTCTCGATGTTGTTTACCTGTCTGCGTGCGTTGTTTACCTGTCTCTATGTTGTTTACCTGTCTGTGTGCGTTGTTTACCTGTCTCGATGTTGTTTACCTGTCTGTGTGCGTTGTTTACCTGTCTCTATGTTTTTTACATGTCTCGATGTTGTTTACCTGTTTCGATGTTGTTTACCTGTCTGTGTGCGTTGTTTACCTGTCTCTATGTTGTTTACCTGTCTCTATGTTGTTTACCTGTCTGTGTGTGTTGTTTACCTATCTCTATGTTGTTTATCTGTCTGTTTGTATTGTTTACCTGTCTGTGGGTGTTGTTTACCTGTCTCTATGCTGTTTACCTGTCTGTGGGTGTTGTTTACCTGTCTGTGTGTGTTGTTTACCTGTCTCTATGCTGTTTACCTGTCTGTGGGTGTTGTTTACCTGTCTCTATGCTGTTTACCTGTCTGTGGGTGTTGTTTACCTGTCTGTGTGTGTTGTTTACCTGTCTCTATGTTGTTTACCTGTCTGTGTGTGTTGTTTACCTGTCTCTATGCTGTTTACCTGTCTGTGGGTGTTGTTTACCTGTCTCTATGTTGTTTACCTGTCTGTGTGTGTTGATTACCTCCCTCTATGTTGTTTACCCGTCTGTGTGTGTTGATTACCTCTCTCTATGTTATTTACCTCTCTGTGTGTTGTTTACCTGTCTCTATGTTGTTCACCTCTCTGCGTGTGTAGTTTACCTGTCTCTATGTTGTTTACCTGTCTCGATGTTGTTTACCTGTCTGTGGGTGTTGTTTACCTCTCTCTATGTTGTTTACCTCTCTGTGTGTTGTTTACCTGTCTCTATGTTGTTTACCTTTCTGTGTGTGTTGTTTACCTGTCTCTATGTTGTTTACCTGTCTGTGTGTGTTGTTTACCTGTCTCTATGTTGTTTAGCTGTCTGTGTGTGTTGTTTACCTCTCTCTATGTTGTTTACCTGTCTGTGTGTGTTGTTTACCTGTCTCTATGTTGTTTACCTGTCTGTGTGTGTTGTTTACCTGTCTCTATGTTGTTTACCTGTCTGCGGGTGTTGTTTACCTGTCTCTATGTTGTTCACCTCTCTGCGTGTGTTGTTTACCTGTCTCTATGTTGTTTACCTGTCTCGATGTTGTTTACCTGTCTGTGGGTGTTGTTTACCTCTCTCTATGTTGTTTACCTCTCTGTGTGTTGTTTACCTGTCTCTATGTTGTTTACCTTTCTGTGTGTGTTGTTTACCTGTCTCTATGTTGTTTACCTTTCTGTGTGTGTTGTTTACCTGTCTCTATGTTGTTTACCTGTCTGTGTGTGTTGTTTACCTCTCTCTATGTTGTTTACCTGTCTGTGTGTGTTGTTTACCTGTCTCTATGTTGTTTACCTGTCTGTGTGTGTTGTTTACCTGTCTCGATATTGTTTACCTGTCTGTGTGTTGTTGTTTACCTGTCTCGATATTGTTTACCTGTCTGTGTGTGTTGTTTACCTGTCTCTATGTTGTTTACCTGTCTGTGTGTGTTGTTTACCTGTCTCGATATTGTTTACCTGTCTGTGTGCGTTGTTTACCTGTCTCGATGTTGTTTACCTGTCTCTGTGCGTTGTTTACCTGTCTCGATGTTGTTTACCTGTCTGTGTGTGTTGTTTACCTGTCTCGATGTTGTTTACCTGTCTGCGTGCGTTGTTTACCTGTCTCTATGTTGTTTACCTGTCTGTGTGCGTTGTTTACCTGTCTCGATGTTGTTTACCTGTCTGTGCGCGTTGTTTACCTGTCTCGATGTTGTTTACCTGTCTGTGTGTGTTGTTTACCTGTCTCGATGTTGTTTATCTGTCTGTGTGCGTTGTTTACCTGTCTCTATGTTGTTTACCTGTCTCGATGTTTTTTACCTGTCTCGATGTTGTTTACCTGTCTGTGTGCGTTGTTTACCTGTCTCTATGTTGTTTACCTGTCTCTATGTTGTTTACCTGTCTGTGTGTGTTGTTTACCTGTGTCGATGTTGTTTACCTGTCTGTGTGCGTTGTTTACCTGTCTCTATGTTGTTTACCTGTCTCTATGTTGTTTACCTGTCTGTGTGTGTTGTTTACCTATCTCTATGTTGTTTATCTGTCTGTTTGTATTGTTTACCTGTCTGTGGGTGTTGTTTACCTGTCTCTATGTTGTTTACCTGTCTGTGTGTGTTGATTACCTCTCTCTATGTTGTTTACCTGTCTGTGTGTGTTGATTACCTCTCTCTATGTTATTTTCCTCTCTGCGTGTTGTTTACCTGTCTCTATGTTGTTCACCTCTCTGCGTGTGTTGTTTACCTGTCTCTATGTTGTTTACCTGTCTCGATGTTGTTTACCTGTCTGTGGGTGTTGTTTACCTCTCTCTATGTTGTTTACCTCTCTGTGTGTTGTTTACCTGTCTCTATGTTGTTTACCTGTCTGTGTGTGTTGTTTACCTGTCTCGATATTGTTTACCTGTCTGTGTGTGTTGTTTACCTGTCTCGATGTTGTTTACCTGTCTGTGTGTGTTGTTTACCTGTCTCTATGTTGTTTACCTGTCTGTGTGTGTTGTTTACCTGTCTCTATGTAGTTTACCTGTCTGTGTGTGTTGTTTACCTCTCTCTATGTTGTTCACCTCTCTGTGTGTGTTGTTTACCTATCTCTATGTTGTTGATCTGTCTGTGTGTGTTGTTTACCTGTCTCTATGTTGTTCACCTCTCTGTGTGTGTTGTTTACCTCTCTGTGTGCATTATTTAGATACATGTGTGTGAATGTGCACGCTTTTTGTGGTCTCCTTTGCCGGTCAGACGGCCCTGAGTCTGATGCGGGTACCTGGAGTGCAGAATGTGTGTGTGTGAGACCAGGTTTGGGTGAGCATTGCTTTGTACTGGGCCGTGCACCACCGCTCCGAACCGCTCTCAGCAGCCGCGCCTGTTCCACCGTTCTGATCTCAGATCATTTATCTCTGGCCCTGATTCTAATTCTGAATAAATGTGGATATCTGCTCCTCACCGTTTATCTGTCAGTTTGCTGTTTTTTTTCAATTAATTATTTGTGTACGTGTTTTCAATTCCTTCCACGGTTCGGTTAATTGTTTGTCTGTGCGCCTGCCTCCCTGATTGTAGATCTATTCCTGAGTCTGTAACTATTCATTTACGTGTCCCTATTCCTAATTCTCTACCCCTCTGTATGCTGCTAATTTTATCTCTTTCGGTTCTATTTGTTTTTATTCCTGTGAGCCTTTATTTCTGATTTTATATCTCTGTTCGGGAGGACCACTCTCACCTGTGTGAATTCGATGTAACCGCCCTGGAACGGATGCACATCGCATTTATCTTAACTCTCTCGTCAAATTTTTCATGGAGCCCCTTAGATTTTTTTTTACACCGGCGCGGGTCCCGTAAAGTGTCCCTGTGTCTAAATCAATTAAAATTTAGATTACAGTGCCGCGGAGAGGTAAATATTAAACCAGGAGAGCTTTGCTAATTCAAACCATCGATCAGACTGGATGAGTGCAATAAATTATTTTGACAAGATCCATTCCTTTGCAAGCCAGGTTCTATCTCACCAATCGATTTCCACTCCACTCGCTTCGCTTGCAGCCAGCGGCGCCTTCTCCCTTACTTTACTGTTACTCGATGCAGGGATCAGGAGGAGGGGTGGAGGGAGACAGAAGGAAGGGAGGATAGGCAGAGGGAGGGGAGAGAGAAGGGTGAGAGAGAGAGCGAGAGCTCGGGAGGTAGAGAGATAGGGAGAGAAGGACAGAGAGAGGGGAGAGAGAAGGGTGAGAGGGAGAGAGAGAGAGAGCTAGGGAGGTAGAGAGAGTAGGGAGAGAGTGACAGAGAGAGGGGAGAGAGAAGGGTGAGAGAGAGAGAGAGAGTGAAGGAGGTAGAGAGATAGGGAGAGAGTGACAGAGAGAGGGGAGAGAGAAGGGTGAGAGAGAGAGAGCTAGGGAGGTAGAGAGATAGGGAGAGAGGGACAGAGAGAGGGGAGAGAGAAGGGTGAGAGAGAGAGAGAGCTCGGGAGGTAGAGAGATAGGGAGAGAGGGACAGAGAGAGGGGAGAGAGAAGGGTGAGAGCGAGAGAGCTAGGGAGGTAGAGAGAGTAGGGAGAGAGGGAGAGAGTGACAGAGAGAGGGGAGAGAGAAGGGTGAGAGAGAGAGAGCTAGGGAGGTAGAGAGACTAGGGAGAGAGGGGGAGAGAGACAGAGAGAGAGACAAAGAAAGAGACAGAGAGAGAGGATAGAGTGAGAGACAGAGACAACGAGAAATAGAGAGAAGGAAGATAGAGAAAGGCAGAGAGAAAGGAGAGTGTGATAGAGACACGAAGAGAGACAGATAGAGAAGGGAGAGACAGAAAGACAGAGACACACACATAGACGGATAGCGAGAGGGAGCGACAAGGGAGGGAGAGAAAGGAGAGATAGAAACAGAAAGAGGAAGAAAGAAGGGGAGAGACAGGAGAGAGATAAAGAGAACGAGACAGTCTGAGAGAGAAGGGAGAGAGGCAGAAAGGGGAGCAAGAGAGAGGAAAAGTAAAAGACAAATGAAGAGATATAAAGAGGACTGAGTGAGAAAAGGGAGAGACAGACAAATAAGAGAGAGAGAGAGCTGCAGACAGAAAGGAGATGAAGAAGGCGAGAAAAGGGAGAGAGGAGGCAGAGCCAGGCAGGCTGAAGTAAACAAACGTGTCGAGGCAGGAATAAGATATGAATAAAACCAGAGAGGGTGACAGCGAGAGAGAGAAATAGAGAGTGGAGTCAAGAGACTGACAGACAGGGGCAGGTGGGAAGGGCGGAGAGGCCAAAGGGTGAACACGGAGGGATTGAAAAGGGCAAAGGCAAGTGAGTGAGTAAATGTGAGAGAGGGGAAGTGGATGAGTGGGCAACCCCCGCACTGGGAGGAGAATGGTTGCAACAGCATCCTGAGGGAAGCATTAGGCACAGTGACAGTTCTGACTTATAGCGCATCTGCAATCCGACGGGCTGCTAACAAATCGAGAGGCAATAGATCAATAGACGGAAAATCAGCCGAATATTTGCACCAGCGATGACGATTGAGTGGGGAAACTCTCTGGGCACCGATGGCCTGGAACAGAAAGAGACTCTCAATTGTTTGGTGTCATTAGGGCGAAGCAGTCAGAGTGTGAGCACCCAAAGTCTGTCTGAAAGACAAGGTCAAGGAAGGCCTCGATTCAAGGCAGTTACAGAGGGTGTATATACTAATGGTTGTGATGGTGACAGACGCATTAAACACAGAAAGACAGACCTGCGTTTGTATAGCGCCTTTCACAGCCACCGGAGCGCTTTACAGCCAATGAAGTACTTCTGGAAATGTAGTCGGCGCTCTCAGATAGACTGAAAAGATCCCATGGCTCTACTTCGAAGAAGAGCAGTGGAGTTTACTCCCAGGTGTCCTGGAGCCAATATTTATCCCTCAACCAGCATCACTAAAACAGATGATCCGGTCATTATCACATTGCTGTTTGTGGGAGCTTGCTGTGCGCAAATTGGCTGCCGCGTTTCCGACATTGCAACAGTGGCCGCACTTCAAAAAAAGTACTTCATTGGCATTCTAGATACAAAAGGCATCAAGGGGTATGGGGAGACAACGGGAATATGGTATTAGAAACATAGAAACATAGAAGATAGGAGCAGGAGTAGGCCATTCGGCCCCTCGAGCCTGCTCCGCCATTCGATGAGATCATGGCTGATCATCCAAACTCAATATCCTGTCCCTGCCTTCTCCCCATATCCCTTGATACCTTTAGCTTTAAGAAATATATCTAACTCATTCTTGAATATATTTAATGACTTGGCCTCAACTACCTTCTGTGGTAGAGAATTCCACAGGTTCACCACTCTCTGGGTGAAGAAATTCTTCCTCATTTCT
This sequence comes from Squalus acanthias, assembly GCA_030390025.1. NCBI lineage: Eukaryota > Metazoa > Chordata > Chondrichthyes > Squaliformes > Squalidae > Squalus > Squalus acanthias. The sequence continues at coordinate 140,906 of JASTWF010000509.1, read as the reverse complement.
GTCCTAAATGGCTTACCCGTTATCCTTAGATTATGACCCCTGGTTCTGGACTCTCCGACCATTGGGAACATTCTTCCTGCATCTAGTTTGTCCAGACCTGTCAGAATTTTATATGTTTCGATGAGATCCCCTCTCATTCTTCTATACTCCAGCGAGTATAAGCCCAATCGACCCAATCTCTCCTCATATGTCATTCCTGCCATCCCAGGTATCAGCCTTGTGAATCTTCACTGAACTCCTTCCATGGCAAGAACATCCTTCCTCAGATAAGGCAACCAAAACTGCACACAGTACTCAAGGTGTGGTCTCACCAAGGCCCTGTACAACTGCAGCAGGACATCCCTGTTCCTATACTCAAACCCTTTCGCTATGAAGGCCAACATACCATTTGCCTTTTTCACCGCCTGCTGCACCTGCATGCTTACTTTCAGCGACTGGTGCACAAGGACACACAGGTCTCGTTGCACTTTCCCTTCTCCCAATCTATTGCCATTCAGATAATAGTCTGCCTTTCTGTTTTTGACACCAAAGTGGATAACCTCGCACTTATCCACGTTATATTGCATCTGCCATGCTTCTGTCCACTCACCCAACCTGTCCAAATCATCCTGGAGTTTCTCAGTATCCTCCTCGCAGCACACACTCCCACCCAGCTATGTGTCATCTGCAAACTTGGAGATATTACATTTAGTTCCCTTATCTAGATCATTAATGTATATTGAGATAAAGGATCAGCCATGATCATATTGAAGGATGTGATTGCATTGGAGAGGATGCGGAGGAGATTCACCAGGATGTTACCTGGGCTAGAGCGCTTCAGCTATGAAGAGAGACTGGACAGGCTGGGGTTGTTTTCCTTAGAGCAGAGAAGGCTGAGGGGGGACCTGATTGAGCTGTACAAAATTATGAGGGGCATAGATAGGGTAGATAGAAAGGAAGTTTTCCCCTTAGTAGAGGGGTCAATAACCAGGGGGCACAGTTTCAAGGTAAGGGGCAGGAGGTTTAAAGGGGATTTGAGGAAAAACTTTTCACCCAGAGGGTGGTTGGAGTCTGGAACTCACTGCCTGAAAGGGTGGTAGAGGCAGGAACCCTCACAACATTCAAGAAGCATTTAGATGAGCACTTGAAACGCCATAGCATACAAGGCTACGGACCAAGTGCTGGAAAATGGGATTAGAATAGACAGGGCTTGATGGCCGGCGCGGACACGATGGGCCGAAGGGCCTCTATCTGTGCTGTATAACTTGATGACTCTATGAATGGCGGAGCAGGCTCGAAGGGCCGAATGGCCTACTCCTGCTCTTATTTTTTGATGTTTCGATGTTTCTATGAAGCGCTTTGGGTAATCCTGAGGTGGTGAGAAGCGCGGGAGAAACGCAAGTCTATCTTTCTTTATTCTGAGGACCTGCAAGCTGTACAATTCCTGCCCTCCCTCCGTCTCCCCTTGCCACCCCTGTGACTGACCAAAGCTCAGAATTCCCAGCCTGGGGATCACTCAGTTCTTCATTAAGTCCATCTGGACGGTTAAGTCTCTCTTGCGTGCCTTATCTTCAGGGTTATATGAACTGAGGAAAGGCCCCATAAAATACTGCGCTCAGGACAATCTGCTCTGCTGGCCAGAAGAGCAACAACCTGCATTCCGCTAGTGACCGTCCCCACCTCAGGACGTCCCAAAGCGCTTTACAGCCAATGAAGTGCCGTCGCTGTTGTAATGTGGGAAAGGCGGCAGCCTATTTGCGCATGGCAGGATCCCGCAAGCAGCAGCGTGATAACGTCCAGATAATGGCGCTGAGTCCCGCTCGGAATTTGCCCAAAACAGGGTCAAACCAACGCAAACACATGGACTTCAGTAAGGCTTTTGACAAAGTCCCGCATGGGAGACTGGTCAAGAAGGTAAGAGCCCATGGGATCCGGGGCAACTTGGCACATTGGATCCAAAATTGGCTTCGTGGCAGGAGGCAGAGGGTGTTGGTGGAAGGTTGTTTTTGGGACTGGAAGCCTGTGTCCAGTGGTGTCCCGCAGGGATCGGTGCTGGGTCCTTTGCTGTTTGTGGTGTACATTAATGATTTAGATATGAATGTAGGAGGTATGATCAGTAAATTCGCAGATGACACGAAAATTGGTGGAGTTGTAAATAGCGAGGAGGGAAGCCTCAGTCTGCAGGACGATATAGACGGGTTGGTCAGATGGGCAGAACAGTGGCAAATGGAATTTAACCCTGAAAAGTGTGAGGTGATGCATTTTGGGAGGACTAACAAGGCAAGGGAATAAACAATGAATGGTAGGACCCTAGGAAGGACAGAGGATCAGAGGGACCTTGGTGTGCACGTACATATATCCCTGAAGGCAGCAGGACAGGTAGATAAGGTGGTTAAAAAGGCAGATGGGATACTTGCCTTCATTAGCCGAGGCATAGAATTTAAGAGCAGGGAGGTTATGATGGAGCTGTACAAAACGCTAGTTAGGCCACAGCTGGAATACTGTGTGCAGTTCTGGTCGCCACACTGTAGGAGGGATGTGATTGCATTGGAGAGGGTGCAGAGGAGATTCACCAGGATGTTACCTGGGCTGGAGCGCTTCAGCTATGAAGAGAGACTGGACAGGCTGGGGTTGTTTTCCTTAGAGCAGAGAAGGCTGAGGGGGGACCTGATTGAGGTGTACAAAATTATGAGGGGCATGGATAGGGTAGATAGAAAGGAACTTTTCCCCTTAGTAGAGGGGTCAATAACCAGGGGCCATAGTTTCAAGGTAAGGTGCAGGAGGTTTAGAGGGGATTTGAGGAAAAACTTTTTCACCCAGAAGCTGGTTGGAATCTGGAACTCACTGCCTGAAAGGGTGGTAGAGGCAGGAACCCTCACAACATTCAAGAAGCATTTGGATGAGCACTTGAAACGCCATAGCATACAAGGCTACGGACCAAGTGCTGGAAAATGGGATTAGAATAGACAGGGCTTGATGGCCGGCGCGGACACGATGGGCCGAAGGGCCTCGTTCTGTGCTGGATAAATCTATGACTATGACTAAAAGACAGCGGAATTTCAAGCGCAGATTGCACACAGCACAAATCGAGTTTCAGCCAGCTTTGGCGCTAGTTTAACAAATGCATTGCGTTAGAAGCCAGCCTCCTCCAGTAAACTGGCTGCGCTCCCAGATCGCATTAACCACCGTGGCGAGTTTCCGCTAATTGTGTCCGTATGCGGCCCTTCGAGGGGGCTCTTAAAGCTAAGCCGGTGTTTTTTTAGGCGCAAGGACGCGAAAAGGCATCTTTTAAAAGCGTTTAACTATAATTTATTTTTAATTTACAAAAGAGACTGACTACTGTACACCAATGAAAGAAAGAAAACAAAGACTTGCATTTCTATAGCGCCTTTCACGACCACCAGACGTCTCAAAGCACTTTACAAACAATGAAATGCTTTTGAAGTGTAAACACTGTTGTAATGTGGGAAACGCGGCAGCCAATTTGCGCACATCAATCTCCCACATACAGCAATGTGATAAATGATCAGATCATCTGTTTTAGCGATGTTGGTTGAGGGATAAATATTGGCCGGGACACCGGGGAGAACTCCCCCCTGCTCTTCTTCGAAATAGTGGCTGCAGGATCTTTTACGTCCACCTAAGAGAGCAGACGGGGCCTCGGTTTAATGTCTCATCCGAAGACGGTACCTCCGACAGTGCTGCGCTCCCTCAGTACTGCCCATCCAACAGTGCGGCGCTCCCTCAGTACTGCCCCTCCGACAGTGCAGCGCTCCCTCAATACTGCCCCTCCGACAGTGCAGCGCTCCCTCAGTACTGCCCCTCCGACAGTGCGGCGCTCCCTCAGTACTGCCCCTCCGACAGTACGGCGCTCCATCAGTACTGCCCCTCCGACAGTGCTGCGCTCCCTCAGTACTGCCCCTCCGACAGTGCAGCGCTCCCTCAGTACCGCCCCTCCGACAGTGCGGCGCTCCCTCAGTACAGCCCCTCCGACAGTGCGGCGCTTCCCTCAGTACTGCCCCTCCGACAGTGCGGCGCTCCCTCAGTACTGCCCCTCCGACGGTGCGGCGCTCCCTCAGTACTGCCCCTCCGACAGTGCTGCTCTCACTCAGTACTGACCCTCTGACAGTGCTGCGCTCCCTCAGTATTGCCCCTCCGACAGTGCAGCGCTCCATCAGTACTGCCCCTCTGACAGTGCAGCGCTCCATCAGTACTGCCACACTGACATTGCAGCGCTCCCTCAGTACTGCCCCTCTGACAGTGCAGCGCTCCCTCAGTACTGCCCCTCCGACAGTGCGGCGCTCCCTCAGTACTGCCCCTCCGACAGTGCAACGCTCCTTCAGTACAGCCCCTCCGGCAGTGCGGCGCTCCCTCAGTACTGCCCCTCCAACAGTGCAGCGCTCCCTCAGTACAGACCCTCTGACAGTGCTGCGCTCCCTCAGTACTGCCCCTCCGACAGTGCAGCGCTCCATCAGTACTGCCCCTCCAACAGTGCAGCGCTCCCTCAGTACTGCCCCTCTGACAGTGCAGCGCTCCCTCAGTACTGCCCCTCCGACAGTGCGGTGCTCCCTCAGTACTGCCCCTCCGACAGTGCAACGCTTCTTCAGTACAGCCCCTCCAACAGTGCGGCGCTCCATCAGTACTGCCCCTCCGACAGTGCGGCGCTCCCTCAGTACTGCCCCGCCGACAGTGCGGCGCTTCCTCAGTACAGCCCCTCCGACAGTGCGGTGCTCCCTCAGTACTGCCCCTCCGACAGTGCGGCGCTTCCCTCAGTACTGCCCCTCCGAAAGTGCGGCGCTCCCTCAGTACTGACCCTCTGACAGTGCTGCGCTCCCTCAGTACTGCCCCTCCGACAGTGCGGCGCTCCATCAGTACTGCCCCTCTGACAGTGCAGCGCTCCATCAGTACTGCCACACTGACATTGCAGCGCTCCCTCAGTACTGCCCCTCTGACAGTGCAGCGCTCCCTCAGTACTGCCCCTCCGACAGTGCGGCGCTCCCTCAGTACTGCCCCTCCGACAGTGCAACGCTCCTTCAGTACAGCCCCTCCGGCAGTGCGGCGCTCCCTCAGTACTGCCCCTCCAACAGTGCAGCGCTCCCTCAGTACAGACCCTCTGACAGTGCTGCGCTCCCTCAGTACTGCCCCTCCGACAGTGCAGCGCTCCATCAGTACTGCCCCTCCAACAGTGCAGCGCTCCCTCAGTACTGCCCCTCTGACAGTGCAGCGCTCCCTCAGTACTGCCCCTCCGACAGTGCAACGCTCCTTCAGTACAGCCCCTCGTAGTGCGGCGCACCCTCAGTACTGCCCCTCCGACAGTGCAGCGCTCCCTCAGTACTGACCCTCTGACAGTGCTGCGCTCCCTCAGTACTGCCCCTCCAACAGTGCAGCGCTCCATCAGTACTACCCCTCCAACAGTGCAGCGCTCCCTCAGTACTGCCCCTCTGACAGTGCAGCGCTCCCTCAGTACTGCCCCTCCGCCAGGGCGGCGCTCCTTCAGTACTGCCCCTCCGACAGTGCAGCGCTCCATCAGTACTGCCCCTCTGACAGTGCAGCGCTCCCTCAGTACAGCCCCTCCGACAGTGCGGCGCTCCCTCAATACCGCCCCTCCGACAGTGCGGCACTCCCTCAGTACTGCCCTTCCGACAGTGCGGCGCTCCCTCAGTACTGCCCCTCCGACAGTGCAGCGCTCCCTCAGTACTGTCCCTCCGACAGTGCTGCACTCCTTCAGTACTGCCCCTCCGACAGTGCGGCGCTCCCTCAATACTGACCGTCCGACAGTGCGGCGCTCGCTCAGTACTGCCCCTCCGACAGTGCGGCGATCCCTCAGTATTGCCCCTCCGACAGTGCGGCGCTCCCTCAGTACTGCCCCTCCGACAGTGCGGCGCTCCCTCAGTACTGCCCCTCCGACAGTGCAGCGCTCCCTCAGTACTGCCCCTCCGACAGTGCGGCGCTCCCTCAGTACTGCCCCTCCGACAGTGCGGCGCTCCCTCAGTACTGCCCCTCCGACAGTGCGGCGCTCCCTCAGTACTGCCCCTCCGACAGTGCGGCACTCCCTCAGTACTGCCCCTCCGACAGTGCGGCGCTCCCTCAGTACTGCCCCTCCGACAGTGCGGCACTCCCTCAGTACTGCCCCTCCCACAGTGCAGCGTCAGCCTGGATTATGGACTGAAGCCTGAAGGGTGAGCAAGAGAGGGAGAGGAGCAGGGAGAAGGGGAGAGGGTGAGATACAGAGAAAGGGAGAGCAAGAGGCCGAGGACTTGAACCCACAACCTTCTGACTCGTAGAATCATAGAATCATAGAAAGTTACAGCACAGAAGGAGGCCATTTCGGCCCATCATGTCCGCGCCGGCCAACAAAGAGCTGTCCAGCCTAATCCCAATTCCCAGCTCTTGGTCCGTAGCCCTGCAGGTTAGAGCATCCCAAGGGCACATCCAAGTACTTTTTAAATGTGGTTAGGGTTCCTGCCTCTACCACCCTTTCAGGCAGTGAGTTCCAGATCCCCACAACCCTCTGGGTGAAGAAATTTCCCCTCAAATCCCCTCTAAACCTTCCACCAATTACTTTAAATCTGTGCCCCTGGTTTTTGACCCCTCTGCTAAGGGAAATAGGTCCTTTCTATCCACTTTATCTAGGCCCCTCATAATTTTATACACCTCAATAAGGTCTCCCCTCAGCCTCCTCTGTTCCAAGGAAAACAAACCCAGCCTATCCAGTCTTTCCTCATAGCTAAGATTCTCTACTCCCGGCAACATCCTTGTAAATCTCCTCTGTACCCTCTCTAGTGCAATCACATCTTTCCTGTAATGTGGTGACCAGAACTGCACGCAGTACTCTAGCTGAGGCCTAACTAGTGTTTTATACAGTTGGAGCATAACCCACCTGCTCTTGTATTCTATGCCACGGCTAATAAAGACAAGCATTCCGTATGCCTTCTTAACCACCTTATCTACTTGGCCTGCTACCTTCAGGGATCTGTGGACATGCACTCCAAGGTCCCTTTGTTCCTCTACGCTACTCAGTGTCCTACCATTTAATGTGTATTCCCTTTCCTTGTTAGCCCTCCCCAAATGCATTACCTCACACTTCTCCGGATTGAATTCCATTTGCCATTGTTCTGCCCACCTGACCAATTTATTGATATCTTCCTGCAGTCTACAGCTTCCTTCTTCACTATCAACCACACAACCGATTTTAGTATCATTTGCAAACTTCTTAATCATGCCCCCTATATTCAATTCCAGATCATTGATATATACCACAAAAAGCAAGGGACCTAGTACTGAGCCCTGCGGAACCCCACTGGAAATAGCCTTCCAGTCACAAAAACACCCATCAACCATTACCCTCTGCTTCCTGCCTCGAGCCAGTTTTGAATCCAACTTGACACTTTGCCCTGGATCCCATGGGCTTTTAACTTCGTGACCAGTCTGTCATGTGGAACCTTATCAAAAGCCTTGCTAAAGTCTATATACACTACATCAAACGCACTAGCCTCATCTACCCTCCTTGTTACCTCCTCAAAAAATTCAATCAAGTTTGTCAGACACGACCTTCCCTTAACAAATCCGTGCTGACTATCCTTGATTAATCCGTGTCTTTCTAAATTAAGATTTATCCTGTCCTTCAGAATTCTTTCCAATAATTTTCCCACCACCGAGGTTAGGCTGACTGGCCTGTAATTACTCGGTCTATCCTTTTCTCCCTTTTTAAACAAGGGTACAACATTAGCAGTCCTCCAGTCCTCCGGCACCACACCTGAAGCCAGAGAGGATTGGAAAATGATGGTCAGAGTCTCCGCTATTTCCTCTTTTGCTTCGCCTAACAGCCTGGGATACATTTCATCCGGGCCTGGGGATTTATCCACTTTTAAAGCTGCTAAACCCCTTAATACTTTCTCTCTCACTATGTTTATTTCATCCACTGTTTCACACTCCTCCTCCCCGATAGCAATGTCTGCTTCGCCCCCTCAGAGGCGAAAGTGTTGCCCCTGAGCCGTGGCCGATATCAGCTGTAGCTCTGCCCCTATTATCGTGGGGTCCACAGACAACACCGGTGAGGGCCACTCTCCCTCGGCTACTCCCCATGTGTGAAGTTGAATGTTTGGACAACTTCGGCCACCTTCAACCCTCAAGCTGATGTCGCAAAGTCTCTCACTTGTCACCGGGCAGCCGGTCTGCATTCTATTTACCCCGCAGAGCACTGCACACCGCAGCCAAATGTGTGTGAATTCACGGTGAGTTTAACAAAATACAACGTTAAAAGGACCTGGGCACATTGCCTGATAACAGTGGCTGAAACTTAAATTACTTGACTGGGTGGAAAGGGTTCTGATGCCTCGCTAACAGACCTGACGATATAAGAACAAGATTTTATTTCTCTTTTTTCTCCCTCTTTTTCTTTCTGTTCTCTCTTGCTTCCCTCTCTCTTGCACGCAATCTTGCCCTCATTCACTTTCTCACTCCCCCTCTTTCACTTGCACTCTGCCTCTCCCTCTTCCTCTCTCGCTCTCACACTCACTCTCGCTCCTTCCCTCCTTCTTTCTCTGCCTCTCTCCCTCTCTCCCTCTTTCTCTCTCTGTCTATGGCTCTCTCCCTCTCCCCCTCCTCTCTCCCTCTCCCTTTCTCTGCCTCTCTCTTTCCCTCCACAGAATCACACACAATCCCGACAATGCAGATAGAGGCCATTTCGGCCCATCGAGCCTGCACCGACACATATCCCACCCTATCCCCGTAACCCCACGTATTAAATGCCCCTAACACACTAAGGGTCAATTTTTATCATAGCCAAATCAACCTAACCCGCACATCTTTGGACTGTGGGAGGAAACCGGAGCACCCGGAGGAAACCCACGCAGACACGGGGAGAATGTGCAAACTCCACACAGACAGTCACCCGAGGCCGGATTCGAAGCCGGGTCCCTGGCGCTGTGAGGCAACAGTGCTAACCACTATGCCACCGTGTTGCCCCTACCTCTCTCCCCTCTCTCTGTCTTTCCCCTCCCTCTATGCCTCTCTGCCTCTCCCCTTTCCCTTTTTCCCACTCCATCTCTCTCTTGTTCTCTCGCCTCTCTCCTTCTCTCCTCTCCCTATTCTCCCCTCTCTCTGTCTTTCCCTCTCCCTCTATGCCGCTCTCCCTCTCCCCCTCTCCTTCTCCCCTCCCTTTCTCTGCCTCTATCTCTCCCCTCTTTCTCCCATCTCTCCTCTATGCCCCTCTCCCTCTATGCTCCATCTCACTCAGCCTCCCCCTCTCACCCTCCCTTTCCCTGCCTCTGCCCTACCGCTTTCCTCCCTCTCCCACCCATTCCTCCTCTCTTGCTCTCCCATTCTCTCCCCCCTCTCTTTCCCCCTTCTCTGCCTTTCTTCCTCTCCCTCTATCCCTTTCCTGTGCCCTCTTTCACTGTAAGTGCGTGACCGATTTCTCCCCGAGCGTTCTACTGATTAATTACTCTCAGTTTCAACCCCGTGGCACACCATCCTCTAAAGCAAAATTCAAAATGATCTCAGCCCTGCCGTCAGTACCTGAATGGCCGATACCTGCTGAATGATAATAGCCCAGAATTTGCTGCCAAACTCACGGCGAGTTTAATGGCGCTCGCCATTATTAATTGGCCAGCAAGCTTACGGCGAGGGAGAGACACGCTGTGAATTGCGAATCACCACAAGTCGCTGGACGATTCGCGCTGCTCCATCATTAGCCTCGCCCTCACCGAGGGTTTCGAGAAATTGCTACATTTGCGGATTAATTGCCCATTAAACTCGCCGCAGAAAGTTAGGGCTGGCCCTTAACAGCGTAAGGACCCTTTAATGAGGAGATTTCTGTTCCTGTGATGCCACTCAATTTCTCCGGCCCAGAAAGGGAATAATTGAAACTGTGGAGTCTTATTCCGGGAGTAGGTTTTTTTAAATTTTAAATGTTATAATATTTTCTTACTTTTTCTCTCCGTCTCTTCTTTCTCTCTCTCTCTCTTAATCCAATCTTTCTTTCCCTCTCTTTGCTTCTGTTTCTGTACCTGAATTGACTCGAATTCACCCGATTTTCGCTCCATTGTTCCCAACATTCACCAAGGTCCCAAATTCTAACTAACATAAGAACATAAGAAATAGGAGCAGGAGTAGGCCGTTCGGCCCCTCGAGCCTGCTCCGCCATTCAATGAGATCATGATTGATCTGATCTTGGCCTCAACACCACTTTCCCGCCCGCTGCCCATAACCTTTGACTCCCCTGTAGCTCAAAAATCTGTCTATCTTCGCCTTGAATATATTCACTGACTCAGCCTCCACTGCTCTCTGGGGTAGAGAATTCCAAAGATTCACCACCCTCTGAGAGAAGAAATTCCTCCTCATCTCCGTCTTAAATGGGCAACCCCTTATTCTGAAACTATGCCCCCTAGTTCTAGATTCCCCCATGAGGGGAAACATCCTCAAAGCATCGACCCTGTCAAGCCCCCTCAGAATCTTATATGTTTCAATAAGATCACCTCTCATTCTTCTAAACTCCAATGAGTATAGGCCCAACCTGCTCAACCTTTCTTCATAAGACAACCCCTTCATCTCAGGAATCAACCTTGATGTGGAGATGCCGGTGTTGGACTGGGGTGGACAAATGTGAGAAGTCGCACAACACCAGGTTATAGTCCAACAGCTTTATTTGAAATCACGAGCTTTCGGAGCGCTGCTCCTTCGTCAGGTGAAGTGAAGAGATGCATATAGGCACAGCATATATAGTCAGAGAACACTGCCAGGTGACTACAGTTAATCTTTCTAACTGCTCTTTATCACACCTCGGCAGAGAGATAATCTCGGCAATCAAAGGTGTGGATGGTGTCCAAACAGGTCAGTCAGGAAAACATGACATCAAAGACAATGAGGTGTGGTCACAAGGGGTCAAATGTGGCAGATGCTGGGGTCTGTATGGAAAACAAAAAACCTTTTTTGCTGGAAATCACATCTGTGTAGAGAGATGTGTTCTCTGACTATATATGCTGTGCCTATATGCATCTCTTCACTTCACCTGACGAAGGAGCAGCGCTCCGAAAGCTTGTGATTTCAAATAAAGCTGTTGGACTATAACCTGGTGTTGTGCGACTTCTTACTAGAATCGACCTGGTGAACCTTCTCTGTACTGCCTCCAATGCAAGTATAGCCCTCCTTAAATAAGGAGACCAAAACTGTACGCAGTACTCCAGGTGTGGTCTCACCAACGCCCTGTACAGTTGTAGCAGGACTGCCCTACTTTTATATTCCATCCCCCTTGCAATAAAGGCCGACACTCCATTTGCCTTCCTAATTACTTGCTGTACCTGCATGCCAACTTTTTGTGTTTCGTGTACGAGCACCCCCAGATCCCTCTGTACCAGCAGCATTATGTAGTCTCTCTCCATTTAAATAATATCTTGCTTTTTGATTCTTACTACCAAAGTGGATAATTGTTCTTAACCAAAGAGATTCAAGGATTCAGAAAGAAACGGAGGAACCACCTAGAAGGAAATCGGATGAATTAGCGTCAAACCAGGGACAGAAAGAGAAATAAAGAGGGGAAGAAAGATTGGATTAAGAGAGAGAGCGAAAGGAACAGTAAGAAAAAAGTGTAAAAATGTCAAATTAAACATTTTTTCAATCTCAAAGACGAATGTGCTTCCCTTTCTAGGCCGGAGAGTTTGATTGGCATTGCAGGAACATAAGAACATAAGAAATAGGAGCAGGAGTCGCTCATTCGGCCCTTCGAGCCTGCTCCGCCATTCAATGAGATCATGACTGATCTTCTACCTCATCTCCACTTTCCTGAACTATCCCCATATCCCTTGATTCCCTTAATATTCAAAAATCTATCGATCTCTGTCTTGAATATACTCAACGACTGAGCCTCCACAGCCCTCTGGGGTAGAGAATTCCAAAGATTCACCACCCTCTGAGTGAAGAAGTTTCTCCTAATCTCAGTCCTAAATGGCCGACCCCTTATTCTGAGACTGTGAACCCCTGGTTCCAGACTCCCCAGCCAGGGGAAACATCCTCCCTGCATCTACCCTGTCAAGCCCTGTAAGAATTTTGTATGTTTCAATGAGATCACCTCTCATTCTTCTAAACTCTAGAGAATATAGGCCCAGTCTACTCAATCTGTCCTCACAGGACAATACCCCCATCCCAGGAACCAAATCAGTCTGGTGAACCTTCGTTTTGCACTTCCTCTGTGGCAAGTTTTTCCTTCCTTAGGTAAGGAGACCAAAACTGTACACAATACACCAAGTGTGGTCTCACCAGGGCCCTATATAATTGCAGTAAGATGTCTTTACTCTTATACTCAAATCCTCTTGTAATAAAGGTCAACATACCATTTGCTTTCCTAATTGCTTGCTGTTCCTGCATGTTAACTTTCAGTGATTCGTGTACAAGGACACCCAGGTCCCTCTGAACACCAACGTTTCCCAATCTCTCACCATTTAAAAAATACTCTGCTTTTCTATTTTTCCTACCAAAGCAGATAACTTCACATTTCTCCCACGTTAGATTCCATTTGCCATGTTCTTGCCCACTCACTTAGCCTGCCTATATCCCCTTGAAGCCTCCTTGCATCCTCCTCACAACTTACATTCCCACCCAGCTTTGTATCATCAGCAAACTTGGATATATTACATTTGGTCCCCTCATCCAAATCATTGATGTAGATTGTGAATAGCTGAGGCCCAAGCACTGATCCTTGCGGTACCCCACTAGTTACAGCATGCCAACCCGAAAATGACCCGTTTATTCCTACTCTCTGTTTTCTGTCCATTAACCAATCCTTAATTCATGCTAGTATATTACACCCAATTATACAATTACCACATCGTTAAAAAGGTATTTACGCAGTTCATACGGGCCCAAACGTTCTGTGGCGAGTTGAATGGGCAATCAATGTGCAAATTCCGCAAGTTCCTAAAAATAACGGGGAGGTTGAGGGCGAGATGCCACCAGTGCGGAGTGGCGTAAACCGTCTAGCAACCTGTGGCATTTCGCAATTCACGAGGTAGCTCTCCCTCGCCACAAGTTGCTGGACAATTTGGCCACTAATAACGGCGAGCACCATTAAACTCGCCGTGATGTTGGCAGCATATTGCGGCCCATTAATGACGTTACCTCCACGAGTCGGAATCATTCAATGCAGATTCGGTGACCAGAGGACACAGATCGAAGGTAATTGGCAAAAGGGCTCGAGGGTGAGATGTTACACCCTTGTTCATAGAAAGGGGAGAAGGATTACATAAGAACATACATAAGACCATAAGACGTAGGAGCAGGAGTAGGTCATTTGGCCCCTCGAGCCTGCTCCGCCATTCAATAAGAGCATGGCTGATCTGATCTTGGCCTCAACTCCACTTCCCTGCCCGCTCCCCATAACCCTCGACTCTCTTATCGTTCAAAAATCTGTCTCTCTCCACCTTAAATATATTCACTGACCCAGCATCCACAGCTCTCTGGGGTAGAGAATTCCACAGATTCACGACCCTCTGAGAGAAGAAATTCCTCCTCATTTCCGTTTTAAATGGGCGACCCCTTATTCTGAAATTATGCCCCCTAGTTCTAGATTCCCCCACGAGGGGAAAAATCCTCTCTGCATCTACCCTGTCAACTCCCCTCAGAATCTTATATGTTTCAATAAGATCACCTCTCATTCTTCTAAACTCCAATGAGTATAGGCCCAGCCTGCTCAACCTTTCTTCATAAGTCAACCCCTTCATCTCAGGAATCAACCTCGTGAACCTTCTCTGAACTGCCTCCAATGCAAGTATATCCTTCCTTAAATAAGGAGACCGAAACTGTAACTTGGCAATTACCGGCCAATCAGTTTAATGTCGGTGGTGGGGAAGCTTTTACAAATAATCATCCGGGGTGAAAAATTAACAGCCACTTGGAAAAGTCTGGACTAATAAAGAAGATTCAGCGCGGATTAGTTCAGGGCAAATCATGTTTGCCTGACGCGATTGAGTTTTCTGTTGAGTTAACAGAGAGGGTGGATGAGGGCAGTGCAGTTGATGTTGTGTATGTGGACTTTCAAAAGGCGTTTGATAAAGTACCACATACTAGGCTTGTTAGCAAAATTTAAGCCCATAGGATAAAAGGGGCAGTAACAGCATGGATATAAAATTGGCTGAGGGATAGAAAACAGAGAGTTGTGGTGAATGGCTGTTTTGTGGAGTGGGGGGAGGTATACAGTGGCGTTCCCTAAGGTTCAGTACTAGGACCACTGCAGTTTTTGATATACATTGGGCCAGAAATTCAGCACTTGCCGGGTGAGTACGCGCTGTGTACTCACCCGTAAGGCCTCCTGAAGTGTCGGTTTCCTGCATGCACTGCGCATGCGCGGGAAACCGGAACTTCCGTTCCCCTGAAGGGAGGGGTTCAGAGGTGAACCACGTGCGCGGTAGAGGCTGCGCGCACGCAGCGAACTTCATTTTTTTTTCAGGTTTCTCTGTGAAGGTAAGTATGGAAGAAGCTGCGCTTTTAAAAAGGAGGCGCAGGACCCGTTTTCAACAAGGTAAGTACAATTAATTACAATTTAAAAACAGTTTCAACAGGTTTATCATTTTTAGATACTTTAAAGAAAGGTAAGTTTATTTTTAGCACTGTTAAAAAGTATTTTAATTTTTTCAAAAATTTTAATTATTTTTTAAAGTAGTTAATTTATTTAACTTACAGTTATTTTAAAAATGTGATGTTTTTTTAAAATTTATTTGAAGTTTAGGTGTTGTTTTGGGGCCGATTTCAATTCATAGATTTGACAGGTCTTCCCGTCAAATCTATGAATGAAAGATGGTCTGCTGCCATTGGCTCTCCATGGCCCACGTGATCCCAGGGGACGCATCGCACTAACTACGCCCCTGGGACACGCAAGCACTGCGCGCCGGCAGCTGCAGGAGGCCCAGGAGCTGAAGTCCCCGTGGGCCCAGAGGTCAACGGCAGGCGCGGTAGGTAGGTGCGCGCGGGATCCTTGCACCCGCGGGAAGCCAGGGAGCCGAATTTCTGGGCCAAAATTAATGACTTGGACTTGGGGGTACAGGGCACAATTTCGAAATTTCAAGATGAGACGAAACTTGGAAGTGTAGTAAACAGTGAGGAGGAGATTGATAGACTTCGAGAGGCCATAGACAGGCTGGTGGAACGGGCGGACACGTGGCTGATGAAATTTATTGCAGAAAGGTGTGAGGTGATACATTTTGGTAGGAAGAATGAGGAGAGACAGCACAAGCTAAATGGTACAACTTTAAAGGGGGTGCAAGAACAGAGAGAGCTGGGGGTGTTTGCGCACAAATCTCTGAAGGTGGCAGGGCAGGTTGACAAAGCAGTTAATGACGCACATGGGATCCTGGGCTTTATAAATAGAGGCACAGAGTACAAAAGACTGGAAGTTATGCTGAACCTATAACAACACTGGTTCAGCCCCAACTGGAGTATTCTGGGCACCGCACTTTAGGAAGGACGTGAAGGCTTTGGAGAGGGTGCAGAAGAGTTTTTTTTATTTATTCGTTCAGGAGATGTGGGCGTTGCTGGCAAGACCAGCATTTATTGCCCATCCCTAGTTGCCCCTCGAGAAGGTGGTGGTGAGCCGCCTTCTTGAACTGCTGCAGTCCGTGTGGTGAAGGTGCTCCCACAGTGCTGTGAGGGAGGGAGTTCCAGGATTTTGACCCAGCGACGATGAAGGATCGGCCGATATATTTCCAAGTCGGGATGGTGTGTGACTTGGAGGGGAACTTGGAGGTGGTGGTGTTCCCACGCACCCGCTGCCCTTGTCCTTCTAGGTGGGAGAGGTCGTGGGTTTGGGAGGTGCTGCCGAAGAAGCCTTGGCGAGTTGCTGCAGTGCATCTTGTAGATGGTACATACATGCAGCCACGGTACGCCGGTGGTGGAGGGAGTGAATGTTTAAGGTGGTGGATGGGGTGTCGATCAGGCGGGCTGCTTTGTCCTGGATGGTGTCGAGCTTCTTGAGTGTTGTTGGAGCTGCACTCATCCAGGCAAGTGGAGAGTATTCCATCACACTCCTGACTTGTGCCTTGTAGATGATGGAAAGGCTTTGGGGAGTCAGGAGGTGAGCCACTTGCCACAGAATACCTAGCCTCTGACCTGCTCTTGTTGCCACAGTATTTATGTGGCTGGTCCAGTTAAGTTTCTGGTCAATGGCGACCCCCAGGATGTTGATGGTAGAGGATTCAGTGATGGTTATGCCATTGAATGTCAAGGGAAGGTGGTTAGACTCTCGCTTGTTGGAGATAGTCATTGCCTGGCACTTGTGTGGCGCGAATGTCATTTGCGACTTATCAGCCCCAGCCTGACTGTCGTCCAGGTCGGCACTTCTGGCTGAAGGTGGTTACAAACGCTTCAGCCTTGTCTTTTGCACTCACGTGCTGGGCTCCACCGTCATTGAGGATGGGGATATTCATGGAGCCTCCTCCTCCTGTTATTTGTTTAATTGTCCACCACCATTCACGACTGGATGTGGCAGGACTGCAGAGCTTTGATCTGATCTGTTGATTGTGGGATCGCTTAGCTCTGTCTATAGCATGCTGCTTCCGCTGTTTAGCATGCATGTAGTCCTGTGTTGTAGCTTCCCCAGGTTGGCACCTCATTTTTAGGTACGCCTGGTGCTGCTCCTGGCATGCTCTTCTACACTCGTTGTTGAACCAGGGTTGGTACCCTGGCCTGGTGGTAATGGTAGAGTGAGGGATATGCTGGGCCATGAGGTTACAGATTGTGGTGGAATACAATTCTGCTGCTGCTGATGGCCCACAGTGCCTCATGGATGCCCAGTTTTGAGCTGCTAGATCTGTTCTAATGTTCTGAGGTACTGTCTTGGATAGAGAACTGATTGGCAGACAGGAAGCAAAGAGTTGGAATAAACGGGTCTTTTTCCGAGTGGCAGGCAGTGATTAGTGGGGTACCACAGGGATCGGTGCTGTGACCCCAGCTATTCACAATATATATTAATGATCTAGACGAGGGAACTAGATGTAATATCTCTAAGTTTGCAGACGACACAAAGCTGGGTGGGCGTGTGTGCTGTGAGGAGGATGCAGAGAAACTCCAGTATGATTTGCACAGGTTGGGTGATTTGGCAGATGCATGGCAGATGCAGTATAATGTGGATAAATGCGAGGTTATCCACTTTGGTGGCAAAAACAGGAAGACAGATTATTATCTGAACGGCAATAGATTGGGAAAAGGGGAAGTGCAACGAGACCTGGGTGTCCTTGTGCACCAGTCGCTGAAGGTAAGCATGCAGGTGCAGCAGGCGGTTAAGAAACAAATGGTATGTTGGCCTTCATAGCGAGAGGATTCGAGTACAGGAGCAAGGATGTCTTGCTGCAGTTGTACAGGGCCTTGGTGAGACCACACCTTGAGTATTGTGTGCAGTTTTGGCTGCCTTATCTGAGGAAGGATATTCTTGCCATTGAGGGAGTGCAGCGAAGATTTACCAGACTGATACCTGGGATGGCAGGAATGACGTATGAAGAGAGATTGGGTCGATTAGGCTTATATTCGCCAGAGTTTAGAAGAATGAGAGGGGATCTCATTGAAACTGATAAAATTCTAACAGGACTAGACAGACTAGATGCAGGAAGGATGTTCCCGATGGCGGGGAGTCCAGAACCAGAGGTCACAGTCTAAGGATAAGGGGTAAGCCATTTAGGACTGAGATGAGGAGGAATTTCTTCACCCAGAGAGTGGTGAACCTGTGGAATTCTCTACCACAGAAGGCAGTTGAGGCCAATTCATTAAATATATTCAAGAAGGAGATAGATATATTTCTTAAGGCTAAAGGGATCAAGGGATATGGGGAGAAAGCAGGGACAGGGTACTGAACTTGGATGATCGGACATGATCGCATCGAATGGCGCAGCAGGCTCGAGGGGCCGAATGGCCTACTCCTGCTCCTATCTTCTATGTTCTGAATCTATCCCATTTAGCACGGTGGTAGTGCCACTCAACACGATGGAGGGTGTCCTCAGTGTGAAGACGGGACTTCGTCTCCACAATGACTGTGCGGTGGTCACTGCTACCAATACTGTCATGGACAGATGCATCTGCGACAGGTAGATTGGTGAGGACGAGGTCAAGTAGGCTTTTCCCTCGTGTTGGTTCTCTCACCACCTGCTGCAGGCCCAATCTGGCATCTATATCCTTCAGTACTCAGCCAGCTCGGTCAGTAGTGGAGCTACCGAGACACTTTGATTTACTAGAATGGTTCGAGGGATGCGGGATTACAGTTACATTGATACACCGGAGAAGCTGGGGTTGTTCTCCTTGGAGAAGAGAAGGCTAAGATGAGATTTGATGGAGGTGTTTAAAATCATGAAGTGTTCAGATAGAGTAAATAAAGAGAAAGTGCTTCCAATGGCTGAGGAGTCGATATGATGCGGAGATGCCGGTGTTGGACTGGGGTGGACAAAATTGAGAGGTCGCACAACACCAGGTTATAGTCCAACAGTTTTATTTGAAATCACAAACTTTCGGAGCTATCGATCGCCCCTTCCTCAGGTGAAGTACTTCTACTACTTCACCTGAGGAAGGGGCGATCGATAGCTCCGAAAGCTTGTGATTTCAAATAAAACTGTTGGACTATAACCTGGTGTTGTGCGACCTCTCAATTTTGAGGAGTCGATAAACAGAGGACACAGATTTAAGGTGATTGGCAAAAGAACCAGAGGTGACATGAGGATAAACTTTTTTTCGCAACGAGTGGTTAGGATTTGGAATGCCCTGCCTGATAGGGGAGTGGATACATATATGATGCGGAGATGCCGGTGTTGGACTGGGGTGGACAAATGTGAGAAGTCGCACAACACCAGGTTATAGTCCAACAGCTTTATTTGAAATCACGAGCTTTCGGAGCGCTGCTCCTTCGTCAGGTGAAGTGAAGAGATGCATATAGGCACAGCATATATAGTCAGAGAACACGGCCAGGTGACTACAGTTAATCTTTCCAACTGCCCTTTATCACACCTTGGCAAACATATAGGATGACATAGGATATACGGCACAGAAACAGGCCATTCGGCCCAACCAGTCCATGCCGGCGTTTATGCTCCACTCGAGCCTCCTCCCGTCTTTCCTCATCTAATTCTATCAGTATAACCCTCTATTCCCTTCTCCCTCAAATGCTTGTCCAGCCTCCCCTTGAATGCATCTATACTATTGGCTTCAACCACTCCCTGTGGTAGCGAGTTCCACATTCTCACCACCCTCTGGGTAAAGAAGTTTCTCCTGAATTCCCTATTGGATTTCTTGGTGACTATCTTATATTGATAGCCTCTAGTTATGCTCTTCCCCACAAGTGGAAACACTCTCTCTGTATCCACTCTACCAAAATCTTTCATAATTTTAAAGACCTCTATGAGGTCACCCCTCAGCCTTCTTTTTTCAAGAGAAAAGAGACCCAGCCTGTTCATCCTTTCCTGATAGGTACACCCTCGCATTTCTGGTATCATCCTTGTAAATCTTCTTTGCACCCTCTCCAGTGCCTCTCTATCCTTTTTATAATATGGCAACCAGAACTGTACGCAGTACTCCGAGTGTGGTCTAACCAAGGTTCGATACAGGTTTAGCATAACTTCCCTACTTTTCAATTCTATCAATACAGATTCAACAGTAGCCTTCAAAAGAGGAATTGGATAAATACTTGAAAGGGAAAAATTTGCAGGGTCTTGGGGAAAGAGCAGCGGGGGGGAGTGGGATTAATTGGAGAGCGCTTTCAAAGAGCCGGCACAGGCACGATGGGCGGAATGGCCTCCTTCTGTGCCGCGAGATTCTCTCTGATTCTCATCCTTTGTACTCACGTTCCCTTACAGAACCACGCTCGCTGTAGCGCAATGAAGCTGATGTTGGGGAATCATTTGGAACGATGTGGAAAGGAGCTCAGTTTTTTATTTTAAGTTGCTCTCCATTCTGTTCTTTCTGAGTAAGTCTCTCAGTGTGTGATGAGAAAGCTGGACCGACCTCAGGAGAGCGAGGCGCACAGCGCAGTGAATGTTAAAATTCATTCTCTGCTGTGTTTTTCCCGGACTGCTTCCAATCAGAGTAAAGGTTTTTTTTTTTTCCGTTTCATCTGTGGGGATGCCTCCGGTGTTATCTGATACTCCAAACGAGGGGGAGAGAGTTACTTTAATCATCTTGTACAGTTGCTTGCACTGCCTTGCTGCCGCTGGCCTCAGAGTAATATCACCAGTGTGTTAACTCCCTAAAGTATTTATTTATAATAACAAGCGACGACACTCTTTATAACACTGACCCCCGGGCTTCCTGCATAATGCTCTTGCAGAAATGCCTAGTTATCCCACCCTAATCCTACGATTTTATTACAATATTAATTGCCTCCTGTGAAATCAAATGGCTGCAGAAATTGAATATTGATTGCAACTGAGGGAAGGGTTAACCAGAATTATCCCCCTCTCTCTCTCTCTCTCTGTCTCTATGTAAATCAAATGCCCAGATGTTAAGACTTGTTAGGGATTAAGGAGAGGCTGGAACAAGCCAGTTCACCCCCTCCAGCAACCCCTCAACTATTCCAATGCTCTCGTGGCTGGCCTCCCTCCTTTGCTCATCCAAATCGCTGCTGCCCCGTATCTTAACTCGCACCGAGTCCCGTTCACCCATCACCCCCCCCCCCACCCCCCACCCCCTCCCTGCCTGTGCTTCAGCCATTACCTTACATTGGCTCCCGGTCCGGCAACGCCTCGATTTTAAAATTCACATCCTCATGTTCAAATCCCTCCGTGGCCCTCGCCTCCCCTCCCTATCTCTGTAACCTCCTCCAGCCCTCCAACCCTTCCGAGATCTCTGCGCTCCTCCAATTCGGGACTCTCGTGCATCCCCCGATTTCCATCGCTCCACCATTGGTGGCCGTGCCTTCAGCTGCCTGGGCCCTGAGCTCTGGAATTCCCTCCCTAAACCTCTGCGCCTCTCTCTCCTCCTTTAAGACGCTCCTTATAACCTCCCTCTTCGACCCAGCTTTTGGTCACCTGTCCTAATATCTCCCTATGTGGCTCGGTGTCAAATTTTGCCTGATTTACACTCCTGTGAAGCACCCTGGGACATTTTACTACGTTAAAAGCGCTGTATAAATACAAATTGTTGTTGTTGCATGCAAATCAAATGCTCTCTTGTTGTGAAATTTTAGGGAAAGGATTGGCCACAACATTCTTAGTTCACCCCCTAGACCCCCTTACTCCCCACAGCCTTCATCTTCTTTCTGTCTCCACAAACACGCTGGGCTAGATTTTCAACTTTCCACCTGGGTGTGGAACTGGCGTTGTGGAAAGAAAAGGAAATTGGGCCGTCTCTATAATATGGGGACATAGGAGGAAGCCATTCGGCCCCTCAAGCCAGGTACCGCCATTCCATTGGACCATGGGTGATCTGTATCTTAACTCCCTCTATCCACTTTGGTTCTGTAACCCTAATACCCCTTACCCAACAAAAATCAATCCATCTCAGTTTTGAAATTTTCAATTGACTCCCAGCCTCGAGAGCTTTTATGGGGGGGAGAGAGTTCCAGATTTCCACTACCCTTTGTGTGAAGAAGTGCTTCCAGGCATAAGAACATAAGAAATAGGAGCAGGATTAGGCCACTCGTCCCCTCGAGCCTGCTCCGCCATTCAATAAGATCGTGGTTGATCTTGGGCTCAAAGCCACTTCCCCGCCCGCTCCCCATAACCCTTCACTCCCTTATCTTGCAAAAATCTGTCTAACTCCACCTTAAATGTATTTAATGACCCAGCCTCCACAGCTCTCTGGGGCAGAGAATTCCACAGATTTATGACCCTCAGAGAGAAGAAATTCCTCCTCATCTCAGTTCTAAAAGGGCGACCCTTTATTCTGAACTACATCATCCCTGAACGGCCTGGCTCTAATTTTAGGTTACGCCCCCTTGTTCTGGACTCCCCCTGGGCACCAGAGGAAATAGTTTCTCTCTCTCTCTACCCTATCGAATCCTTTAATCATCTTCAACACCTCGATTAGATCACCCCTTAATCTTCTAAACTCGAGGGAATACAAGCCCAGTCTGTGCAACCTGTCCTCATAATTAGCCCGGGTACCATTCTGGTAATGTGCGGCCCATACATAATGCAAGTTGTAAATCTATCCTTCCATCCAAGGCCAGTGCTCTCTTTTGTAATGCGATCTACAGCTCAGTTTTCCATTGGGGTGCAAAGATTCTCCTCCACCTCCCAGTAACTTAATGTTCTCATACCTGTTAAAGCGGGCGCAGAAGTCTAGTGGTTGTGTTACTGGAGTAGTAATCCAGAGGTCCGAGACTGACAATCCCAGGTGAATCTAAACTCAAATCCCACCACGGGCTGTTCGAGAATTAGAATTCCCGTTTTTAAAATCTGGCCTCAGTAAAAGTGACCACGAAACTGTCAGATTGTCGTAAAACAATCGATTGTCCAACCGGTTCATTAAGGTCCTTTTCAGGAAAGAAGCCTGCCATCCTTACCCAGTCTGGTCCTATGTGTGACTCCAGTCTCTTCACAGCCCTCTAAAGTGCTAGGATGTGGAGATGCCGGTGTTGGACTGGGGCGGACAAATGTGAGAAGTCCAGGTTATAGTCCAACAGCTTTATTTGAAATCACGAGCTTTCGGAGCGCTGCTCCTTCGTCAGGTGAAGTGAAGAGATGCATATAGGTACAGCATATATAGTCAGAGAACACTGCCAGGTGACTACAGTTAATCTTTCCAACTGTCCTTTATCACACCTTGGCAGAGAGATAATCACGGCAATCAAAGGTGTGGATGGTGTCCAAACAGGTCAGTCAGGAAAACATTACATCAAAGACAATGAGGTGGGGTCACAAGGGGTCAAATGTGGCAGATGCTGGGGTCTGGATGGAAAACAAAAAACTTTTTTTGCTGGAAATCACAGCAGGTCCGGCCGCACCTGTGTAGAGAGAACAAGCCCACGACGACTCGAGTCTGGATGACTCTACGTCAGGTGGGGTTACATGTAGCGTGACATGAGCCCGAGATCCCGGTTGAGGGATCTAAAGTGCCAATCAGCTGAACCAAACTGCTACCAGCGGTTCAAGAAGGCGGCCCACCACCACCTTCTCAAGGGTAGCTAGGGATGGTCAATAAAGGCCGGCCCTGCCAGCAACGCCCACATCCCATGAACAAATTAATGAGTTAGCTGGAGACTGACCACAACTTTACTTAATAAAATGGACGATATGATATATACTATATAGGGGGAGAAATATGGTATCGCCCAGTTTGGGGCGCAATTATCGGCCGGGTAGCAAAGTTTAGCGCCCGGCGCTAATTATCACCTCCGGCTGGAAAATTGGCCTCTATCGCCCCTGGAGGTGATTTGGAGCGCTAAATCAGGCGCTACACACCTCTCTTAAGGCGCTAACGCCGAGGAGCGAGGCGCTACCTCAGAGCGCTGGCGAAGCTCATGTGATGTCAGTCAGCTCGACTGACGTCACGATCTGCCGGCGCAGGAGATCGTGGCGGTAGTGTTTAGCGCCGCCGCCAAATGTCTGGTCAATTTCGCGAGCGCCGCAAACATCGCCGCGTCCGGGCGCTAGTTGCTTTGCGCCCCATTAGCGCCCTCTTCTAACGGGAGGTGCAAAGCAACTGAATTTTTCCCCCCCATACATGTAAAAACAGAGAGGAGGAGAGATATAAAGCTGTATAGATAGATATAGAAACAGCTGGCTCGATCGATTGATATATAGATAGATGGAGATGGTTAAATCGTACAATGTATATCTGGCACACATTTCTTATCCATCACAATCCATGTCTCGCATGTTGTCCAATGCAAATTTCTCTGTCCTATTTTGTAGAGAAATGTAAAAAAACAAAGGGAGCCACATAGAGGACACGTGGGGAGGGCTAACAAGGCAAGGGAATACACTATAAATGGTAGGACACTGAGCAGTGCAGAGGATCAGAGGCTCCTTGGATTGCATGTCCACAGATCCCTGAAGGTAGCAGGGCAGGTAGATAAGGTGGTTGAGAAGGCATACAGGATTCTTGCCTTTATTAGTTGAGGCATAGAATATAAGAGCAGGGAGGTTATGCTTGAACTGTATAAAACACTGGTTAGGCCACAGCTAGAATACTGCGTGCAGTTCTGGTCACCACATTACAGGAAGGATGTGATTGCACTCGAGAGGGTACAGAGGAGATTTACGAGGGTGTTGCCAGGACTGGGGAATTTTAGCTATGAGGAAAGATTGGATAGGGTGGGGTTGTTTTCTTTGGAACAGAGGAGGCTGAGGGGAGACTTAATTGAGGTGTATAAAATTATGAGGGGCCGAGATAGAGTGGATAGGAAGGACCTATTTCCCTTAGCAGAGGGGTCAATAACCAGGGGGCATAGATTTAAAGTAATTGGTCGGAGGTTGAGAGGGGAGTTGAGGAGAAATGTTTTCACCCAGAGGGTGGTGGGGGTCTGGAACTCACTGCCTGAAAGGGTGGTAGAGGCAGAGACCCCCATCACATTTAAAAAGTACTTGGATATGCACTTGAAGAGCCGTAACCTACAGGGCTACGGACCAAGAGCTGGAAAGTGGGATTAGGCTGGAGAGCTCTTTGTCGGCCGGCACGGACAAGATGGGCCGAATGGCCTCCTTCTGTGCTGTAAATTTCTATGATTCTATGATAGAATGCACAGACAAAAATCTCCAGGAAACAGAACCTAACAGAGCTACAATATCCGCGGGCTCAAACAGACCCAAGCTTCTGAACCCCAGCCTGAACAGCAATTAACCGTAAACAAACTCACTCAGTGTTTACTTAACACCAAAACGATGTTGTAACCTCAACAGGACAACGTTTGTTTAATATTGCATATGACATAATATGACACTATTCACTCAATGTAACATGGGGAAATGTGAGGTTAATACATAGAAACATAGAAACATAGAAGATAGGAGCAGGAGTAGGCCATTCGGCCCCTCGAGCCTGCTCCGCCATTCAATGCGATCATGGCTGATCATCCAAACTCAGTACCCTGTCCCTGCTTTCTCCCCATATCCCTTGATACCTTTAGCTTTAAGAAATATATCTAACTCATCCTTGAATATATTTAATGACTTCGCCTCAACTACCTTCTGTGGTAGAGAATTCCACAGGTTCACCACTCTCTGGGTGAAGAAATTCCTCCTCATTTCTGTCCTAAATGGTTTACCCCTTACCCGTAGATTATGACCCCTGGTTCTGGACTCTCCGACCATCGGGAACATTCTTCCTGCATCTAGTTTGTCCAGACCTGTCAGAATTTTATATGTTTCGATGAGATCCCCTCTCATTCTTCTATACTCCAGTGAGTATAAGCCCAACCGACCCAATCTCTCCTCATACGTCATTCCTGCCATCCCAGGTATCAGCCTTGTGAATCTTCGCTGAACTCCTTCCATGGCAAGAACATCCTTCCTCAGATATTCACTTTGGTAGGAAGAATAGAACAACAGAATATTTTTTAAATAGTGAGAAACTCATAAATGTTGGTGTTCAGAGAGATTTAGGTGTCCTCGTACAGGAAACACAGAAAGTTAGCATGCAGGTACAGCAAGCAATCAGGAAGGCAAATGGCATGTTGGCCTTTATTGCAAGGGGGTTGGAGTACAAGAGTAAGGAGGTCTTGCTACAATTGTGCAGGGCTTTGGTGAGACCACACCTGGAGTACTGTGCACAGTTTTGGTCTCCTTATCTGAGGAAGGATGTACTTGCCTTGGAGGCGGTGCAACGAAGGTTCACTAAATTGATTCCTGGGATGAGAGGGCTGTCCTATGAGGAGAGATTGTGTAGAATGGGCCGATACTCTCTGGAGTTTAGAAGAATGAGAGGTGATCTCATTGAAACATACAAGATTCTGAGGGGGATTGACAGGGTAGCTGCTGAGAGGCTGTTTCCCCTGGCTGGAGAGTCTAGAACTAGGGGGCATAGTCTCAGGATAAGGGGTCGGACATTTAAGACTGAGATGAGGAGGAATTTCTTCACTCAGAGGGTGGTGAATCTTGGGAATTCTCTACCCCAGAGGGCTGTGGATGCTCAGTCATTGAGTATATTCAAAGCGGAGTAGATCGATTTTTGATTTCCGGGGGAATAAAGGGATATGGGGATCGGGCGGGAAAGTGGAGTTGAGGTCGAAGATCAGCCATGATCTTATTGAATGGAGGGGCCGTGTGGCCGATTCCTGCTCCTAATTGTTATGTTCTTATATAACAGTGCATCGCCTGACTCAAGCAAGCGAAGCAATGAGAGACTGACGAGCATTGAACGAAGTAGAGTCTCTGCTTTGGGCGCAACCGGGAAATTGTTGCCCAAAATGCGCTTAAAGTGGCCCCGGTTAATTTAGGCTTCAAGTACCTGCTGAAATTCATTTGCATCATCACAAAGGTAAAATCTTCCCTGAAGTAGCGCGCTCGGGCAGCATGACAGAACGTGATCGTTTCTTTCGGTTTTTCCTCGAAAAGTATTCCTCGATGTATTTACCAGTGGTGAACCGCTGCAGTTTTATCAATACAACTGAGAGTGGGTTTATCACCCAAAATAAGCATTTTTAATAAGCGTGTCCAGCGATGCTCCCTGTGAGCTGCGCTTTGTCGCGAGGGGCCCGTTTCTTTTAGTGCGCGGCGGTCCTTAAAATTTCCGCGCCTGCGCGGTATTTACGATGGAGAAGCTGGTGAGTGGCCTGCGTGGGACCTCCCCATTAAAAAGAAAAGATTTACATTTATATAGCGCCTTTCACGACCACCGGACGTCTCAAAGCGCTTTACACTCAATGAAGTACTTTTGAAGTGGAGTTACTCGAGTTTAGAAGAATAAGAGGGGATCTCATTGAAACGTATAAAATTCTGACAGGGCTAGACAGACTGGATGCAGGGAGGATGTTTCCCCTGGGCTGGGGGATCTAGAAAGAGAGGTCACAGTCTCAGGATACGGGGGTAGGACAATTAAGACAGCGATGATGAGAAATTTCTTCACTCAGAGGGTGGTGAACAGGTGGAATTCTCTACCCCAGAAGGCTGTGGAGGCCAAGTCACTGAATGTATTTAAGAAGGAGATAGACAGATTTCTAGACACAAAAGGCATCAAGTGTTATGGGGAGAGAGCGGGAATATGGTATTGAGATAGAGGATCAGCCATGATCATATTGAATGGCGGAGCAGGCTCGAAGGGCCGAATGGCCAACTCCTGCTCCTATTGTTCTATGTAATGTGGGAAACGCAGCAGCCAATTTGCACACAGCAAGCTCCCACAAACAGCAATGTGATAATGACCAGATCATCTGCTCTTGTTATGTTGGTTGAAGGGATTAATATTGAACCCTGTTCTTCTTTGAAATAGTGCCATGGGATCTTTTACGTCCACCTAAGTGAGCAGACATGGTCTCGTTTTAACATCTCATCCGAAAGACGGCACATCCGACAGTGCCGCACTCCCTCAGCACTACACTGGACTGTCAGTCGAGATTTTTGTGCTCAAGTCCCTGGAGTGAGACTATGAACCCACAACCTTCATGACCTCAGAGGTGAGTGTGCTGCCCACTGAACCATTGGCTGACACTTAGAGAGAACATTGGGGCCCAGTCCTCCACCTCTGAGTAACCTGATCTAAAATTACTGAAAATGATTTTTAAAAACTAGACCAAACCATTTAACAGTTTTGTTGGTCAGTTTCATAGAAACATAGAAGATAGGAGCAGGAGTAGGCCATTCGGCCCCTCTAGCCTGCTCCGCCATTTAATGGGATCATGGCTGATCATCCAAACTCAGTACCCTGTCCCTGCTATCTCCCCATATCCCTTGATCCCTTTAGCTTTAAGAAATATATCTAACTCCTTCTTGAATATATTTAATGAATTGGCCTCAACTGCCTTCTGTGGTAGAGAGTTCCACAGGTTCACCACTCTCTGGGTGAAGAAATTCCTCCTCATCTCAGTCCTAAATGGCTTACCCCTTATCCTTAGACTGTGACCCCTGGTTCTGGACTCCCCCGCCATCGGGAACATCCTTCCTGCATCGAGTCTGTCTAGTCCTGTTAGAATTTTATCAGTTTCAATGAGATCCCCTCTCATTCTTCTAAACTCCAGCGAGTATAAGCCCAATCGTCCCAATCTCTCCTCATACGTCATCCCTGCCATCCCAGGTATCAGTCTGGTAAATCTTCGCTGCACTCCCTCCATGGCAAGAACATCCTTCCTCAGATAAGGCGACCAAAACTGCACACAATACTCAAGGTGTGGTCTCACCAAGGCCCTGTACAACTGCAGCAAGACATCCTTGCTCCTGTACTCGAATCCTCTCGCTATGAAGGCCAACATACCATTTGCCTTCTTAACCGCCTGCTGCACCTGCGTGCTTACCTTCAGCGACTGGTGCACAAGGACACCCAGATCTCGTTGCACTTCCCCTTTTCCCAATCTATTGCCGTTCAGATAATGATCTGCTTTCCTGTTTTTGCCGCCAAAGTGGATAACCTCGCATTTATCCACGTTATATTGCATCTGCCACGCATCTGCCCAATCACCCAACCTGTCCAAATCATCCTGGAGTTTCTCTGCATCCTCCTCACAGCACACATGCCCACCCAGCTTTCATAGTGCATTGAACACTTTTTTGACATGAAAAACCCTTTTAAAACACGAGGACTGGAGCCCGAGCGCCTAAGAGAATGAGCGTGATGTGCAGAGACTGGGGGCACGGCCAGCTTTGAATCCGGAACCACTGCGAAAGTTTGCAGGGAACCCCAGCAGAAGTGGTATTGTGTGCTAATCACTCACGTTTTAACCAGCCCGATCTTTTTTCCCCCCCCCGATCCCCGCCAGGGTTGCGCTGATGTAATTAGCGCAAACAAGTGGAAGCTCGGGCCCCCACCTAGATGTTTTAATTGGGCTGATTCGATGGTAAATGCAACCGCTGAAGCAGGGCAGTCAGTCATTTCTGCAGGAAATACCACAGGACGGGTTCACTTAAACAAGCCTGCATGTGATCTCCCGTGCTGTCGCAAAACCCCCTTTGGACAGGTGGAAGCGTCAGGTGAAGCGGGAGTAGAGTGTGGGGTATAACTGGGCAAGGGGGTGATGATATAATTCACACCCCATTTTAAAGTCAAAGGTTCGGTCCTCTTAAGCTCCACGTTATTTACAGTACAGAAACAGGCCACATTCGGCCCAACTGGTCCATGCCGGTGTATATTCTCTACACCAGCCTCCTCCCACCCCTCTTCATCTCACCCCATCAACACCAGCCCCCTCCCACCCCTCTTCATCTCACCCCATCAACACCAGCCTCCTCCCACTCCTCTTCATCTCACCCCATCAAGACCAGCCTCCTCCCACCCCTCTTCATCTCACCCCATCAACACCAGCCTCCTCCCACCCCTCTTCATCTCAGCCCATCAACACCAGCCTCCTCCCACCCCTCTTCATCTCACCACATCACCTCCAGCCCCCTCCCACCCCTCTTCATCTCAGCCCATCAACACCAGCCTCCTCCCACCCCTCTTCATCTCACCCATCAACACCAGCCTCCTCCCACCCCTCTTCATCTCACCGTATCAACACCAGCCTCCTCCCACCCCTCTTCATCTCACCCCATCAAAACCAGCCTCCTCCCAACCCTCTTCATCTCACCCCATCAACACCAGCCTCCTCCCACCCCTCATCATCTCACCCCATCAACACCAGCCTCCTCCCACCCCCTTCATCTCACCCCATCAACACCAGCCCCCTCCCACCACTCTTCATCTCACCCCATCAAAACCAGCCCCCTCCCACCCCTCTTCATCTCACCCCATCAACACCAGCCCCCTCCCACCCCTCTTCATCTCACCCCATCAACACCAGCCCCCTCCCACCCCTCTTCATCTCACCCCATCAACACCAGCCCCCTCCCACCCCTCTTCATCTCACCCCATCAACACCAGCCCCCTCCCACCCCTCTTCATCTCACCCCATCAACACCAGCCCCCTCCCGCCCCTCTTCATCTCAGCCCATCAACACCAGCCCCCTCCCACCCCTCTTCATCTCACCCCATCAACACCAGCCTCCTCCCACCCCTCTTCATCTCACCACATCACCTCCAGCCCCCTCCCACCCCTCTTCATCTCAACCCATCAACACCAGCCTCCTCCCACCCCTCTTCATCTCATCCCAGCAACACCAGCCTCCCCTCATCCCTCTTCATCTCACCCCACCAAGGCCAGCCTCCTCCCACCCCTCCTCATCTCACCCTATCAACACCAGCCGCCTCCCACCACTCTTCATCTCACCCCATCAACACCAGCCCCCGCCCACCCCTCTTCATCTCAACCCATCAACACCAGCCTCCTCCCACCCCTCATCATCCCACCCCATCTACACCAGCCCCCTCCCACCCCTCTTCATCTCACCCCATCAACACCAGCCTCCTCCCACCCCTCTTCATCTCACCCCATCAAAACCAGCCTCCTCCCAACCCTCTTCATCTCACCCCATCAACACCAGCCCCCTCCCACCCCTCTTCATCTCACCCCATCAACACCAGCCTCCTCCCACCCCTCTTCATCTCACCTCATCAAAACCAGCCCCCTCCCACCCCTCTTCATCTCACCCCATCAACACCAGCCCCCTCCCACCCCTCTTCATCTCACCCCATTAACACCAGCCTCCTCCCACCCCTCTTCATCTCACCCCATCAACACCAGCCCCCTCCCACCCCTCTTCATCTCACCCCATCAACACCAGCCTCCTCCCACCCCTCTTCATCTCACCCCATCAACACCTGCCCCCTCCCACCCCTCTTCATCTCACCCCATCAACACCAGCCTCCTCCCACCCCTCTTCATCTCACCCCATCAACACCAGCCCCCTCCCACCCCTCCTCATCTCACCCCATCAACACCATCCTCCTCCCACCCCTCTTCATCTCACCCCATCAACACCAGCCTCCTCCCACCCCTCTTCATCTCACCTCATCAAAACCAGCCCCCTCCCACCCCTCTTCATCTCACCCCATCAACACCAGCCCCCTCCCACCCCTCTTCATCTCACCCCATTAACACCAGCCTCCTCCCACCCCTCTTCATCTCACCCCATCAACACCAGCCCCCTCCCACCCCTCTTCATCTCACCCCATCAACACCAGCCTCCTCCCACCCCTCTTCATCTCACCCCATCAACACCTGCCCCCTCCCACCCCTCTTCATCTCCCCCCATCAACATATCCTTCTATTCCTTTCTCCCTCATGTGTTTATCCAGCTTCCCCTTAAATACATCCATGCTATTCGCCTGAACTACTCCCTGTGGTAACAAGGTAAGAGGGGATTTGAGGGGAAATGTTTTCACCCAGAGGGTGGTGGGGGTCTGGAACTCACTGCCTCAAAGGGTGGGAGAGGCAGAGACCCTCATCACATTTAAAAAGTACTTGGATATGCACTTGAAATGCCGTAACCTACAGGGCTACAGACCTAGAGCTGGAAAGTGGGATTAAGGCTGGATAGCTCTTTGTCGGCCGGCACGGACAAGATGGCCGAATGGCTTCCTTCTGTGCTGCAAATTTCTATGACACTATGATTCTATGAAGTTCCACATTCTCACCACTCTCTGGGTAAAGAAGTTTCTCCTGAATTCCCGATTGGATTTATTAGTGACTATCTTATATTTATGGCCCCTAGTTCTGGTCACCGACAAATGGAAACATCTTCTCTACGTCTAGCCTATCGAACCCCTTCATAACCTTGAAGACCTCTATCAGGTCACCCCTCAGCCTTCTCTTTTCTAGAGAAAAGAGCTCCAGCCTGTTCATTCTTTCCTGATAGGTATAACTCCTCAGTTCTGGTATCATCCTTGTAAATCTTTTTTGCACCTTCTCCGGTGCCTCAATATCCATTTTATAAGATGGCGGCCAGGACTGTTCGCAGTACTCCAAGTGTGGTCTAACCAAGGTTTGTACAAGTTCAGTCTAACTTCTCTTATCCCTATTCAGTACGTACAGCGGTGTGGCCCCCCTGCCCCTTGCCCAGAATGAAATGCGTGACTGATCCCCTTCCAGTTGTCACCCTCTCCATGCCCCCACCCCCATCTCACGCCTCAGTCTGTGATCTGCTCATTCTCCCAGAGAAAGAAGCAATCTCGTCCACTCTGCGACATGTCACCGGCAAAATTGAAGATGAAAATCGCCCTCGATGACAATCATTATTGTTCGGGAACTGCTGCACAATATTCTCATACGCACATTGAATGCCTATTTAGATAAAAAGTACTTGAAGCCTTCTCGTGACGAGGCAACCCATAATCTTTTAGACTGATTTAGTTAGAAAGAAAGACTTGCATTTATACAGCGCCTTTCACAACCTCAGGACGTCCCAAAGTGCTTGACAGTCAATGAAGTACTTTTGAAGTGTGGTCACTGTTGTAATGTAGGAAAAGCAGCAGCCAATTTGCTCACGGCAAGCTCCCACAAACAGCAATGTGATAAT
Source organism: Squalus acanthias (assembly GCA_030390025.1). Taxonomy (NCBI): domain Eukaryota; kingdom Metazoa; phylum Chordata; class Chondrichthyes; order Squaliformes; family Squalidae; genus Squalus; species Squalus acanthias. Next base: position 108,483 of record JASTWF010000509.1, on the reverse strand, counting down.
GATCAGATAATCTGTTTTAGTGATGTTGGTTGGGGGATAAATATTGGCCCAGGACGCCGGGGAGAACTCCCCCCTGCTCTTCATCAAAATAGTGCCGTGGGATCTTTTACGTCCACCTGAGAGAGCAGACGGGGCCTCGGTTTAACGTCTCATCCGAAAGACGGCCCCTCCGACAGTGCGGCGCTCCCTCAGTACTGCCCCTCCGACAGTGCAGCACTCCCTCAGTACTGCCCCTCCGACAGAGCAGCGCTCCCTCAGTACTGCCCCTCCGACAGTGCAGCTCTCCCTCAGTACTGCCCCTCCGACAGTGCAGCACTCCCTCAGTACTGCCCCTCCGACAGTGCAGCTCTCCCTCAGTACTGCCCCTCCGACAGAGCAGCGCTCCCTCAGTATTGCCCCTCCGACAGTGCAGCTCTCCCTCAGTACTGCCCCTCCGACAGTGCAGCTCTCCCTCAGTACTGCCCCTCCGACAGTGCAGCGCTCCCTCAGTACTGCCCCTCCGACAGTGCGGCGCTCCCTTAGTACTGCCCCTCCGACAGTGCGGCTCTCCCTCAGTACTACCCCTCCGACAGTGCGGCGTTCACTCAGTACTGCCCCTCCGACAGTGCGGCGCTCCCTCAGTACAGCCCCTCCGACAGTGCGGCGCTCTCTCAGTGCTGCCCCTCAGACACTGCGGCGCTCCCTCAGTACTGCCCCTCCGACAGTGCAGCTACCCCTCAGTACTGCCCCTCTGACAGTTCAGCGGAGTACTGCCCCTCAGACAGTGCAGCGCTCATTCAGTACAGCCCCTCCGACAGTGCGGCGCTCCCTCAGTACCACCCCTCCGACAGTGCGGCACTCCCTTAGTACTGCCCCTCTGGCAGTGCGGCGCTCCATCAGTACTGCCCCTCCGACAGTGCGGCACTCCCTCAGTACTGCCCCTCCGACAGTGCGGCGCTCCCTCAGTACTGCCCCTGCGACAGTGCGGCACTTCCTCAGTACTGCCCCTCCGACAGTGCGGCACTCCCTCAGTACTGCCCCTCCGACAGTGCGGCGCTCCCTCAGTACAGCCCCTCCGACAGTGCGGCGGTCTCTCAGTGCTGCCCCTCCGACACTGCGGCGCTCCCTCAGTACTGCCCCTCTGACAGTTCAGCGGAGTACTGCCCCTCCGACAGTGCAGCGCTCATTCAGTACTGCCCCTCCGACAGTGCGGCGCTCCCTCAGTAGCACCCCTCCGACAGTGCGGCACTCCCTTAGTACTGCCCCTCCGGCAGTGCGGCGCTCCATCAGTACTGCCCCTCCGACAGTGTGGCACTCCCTTAGTACTGCCCCTCAGACAGTGCAGCGCTCATTCAGTACTGCCCCTCCGACAGTGCGGCGCTCCCTCAGTACTGCCCCTCCGACAGTGCAGCGCTCCCTCAGTACTGCCCCTCCGACAGTGCGGCGCTCCCTCAGTACCACCCCTCCGACAGTGCGGCACTCCCTTAGTACTGCCCCTCCGGCAGTGCGGCGCTCCATCAGTACTGCCCCTCCGACAGTGCGGCACTCCCTCAGTACTGCCCCTCCGACAGTGCGGCGCTCCCTCAGTACTGCCCCTGCGACAGTGCGGCACTTCCTCAGTACTGCCCCTCCGACAGTGCGGCACTCCCTCAGTACTGCCCCTCCGACAGTGCGGCGCTCCCTCAGTACAGCCCCTCCGACAGTGCGGCGGTCTCTCAGTGCTGCCCCTCCGACACTGCGGCGCTCCCTCAGTACTGCCCCTCTGACAGTTCAGCGGAGTACTGCCCCTCCGACAGTGCAGCGCTCATTCAGTACTGCCCCTCCGACAGTGCGGCGCACCCTCAGTACCACCCCTCCGACAGTGCGGCACTCCCTTAGTACTGCCCCTCCGGCAGTGCGGCGCTCCATCAGTACTGCCCCTCCGACAGTGCGGCACTCCCTTAGTACTGCCCCTCAGACAGTGCAGCGCTCATTCAGTACTGCCCCTCCGACAGTGCGGCGCTCCCTCAGTACTGCCCCTCCGACAGTGCAGCGCTCCCTCAGTACTGCCCCTCCGACAGTGCGGCGCTCCCTCAGTACTGCCCCTCCGACAGTGCGGCGCTCCCTCAGTACTGCCCCTGCGACAGTGCGGCACTCCCTCAGTACTGCCCCTCCGACAGTACAGCACTCCCTCAGTACTGTCCCTCCGACAGTGCAGCACTCCCTCAGTACTGCCCCTCCGACAGTACAGCACTCCCTCAGTACTGCCCCTCCGACAGTGCAGCACTCCCTCAGTACTGCCCCTCCGACAGTGCAGCGCTCCCTCAGTACTGCCCCTCTGACAGTGCGGCACTCCCTCAGTCCTGTCCTCCAACAGTGCGGCGCTCCCTCAGTCCTGCCCCTCCGACAGTGCGGCGCTCCCTCAGCACTGCACTGGGAGTGTCGGCCTGGATTTCTGTGCTCAAGTCTCTGGAGAGGGTCTCGAACCCTCAACCTTCTGACAAAAGGGATAGTTGAAATCTGGAACTGTGCCCCCAAAAAGCTGTTGAGGCTGGGGGTTGATCAAAGATTTTTAAACTGAGATTGATAGTGTTTTGTTGGTTAAGGGTATTAAGGGTTATGGATCCAAGGCGGGTAGATGGAGTTCAGATACACATCAGCCATGATCGAATTGAATGGCGGAGCAGGCTCGAGGGGCTGAATGGCCTCCTCCTGTTCTTCCTATGTTATATCCTGTAAATACTGACACTCACTCAGGAGCATGGTCAAAGAGATAGGCCCTTACGGAGCTTCTTAAACAACAACAACAACAACTTGTATTTATATAGCGCCTTTAACGTAGTAAAATGTCCCAAGGTGCTGCACGGGAGTTTATAAGACAAAAAAATTGACACCGAGCCACATAAGGCGAAATTAGGGCAGGTGACCAAAAGCTTTGTCAAAGAGGTAGGTTTTAAGGAGCGTCTTAAAGGAGGAGAGAGAGGCGGAGAGGTTTAGGCAGGGAATTCCAGAGCTCAGGGCCTGGGCAACAGAAGGCACGGCCACCAATGGTGGAGCGATTATAATCAGGGATGCTCAAGAGGGCAGAATTAGAGGAGCGCAGATATCTCGGAGGGTGGTGGGGCTGAAAGAGATTACAGAGATCGAGAGGGGCGAGGCCATGGAGGGATTTGAAAACAAGGATGTGAATTTTGAAATCGAGGTGTTGCTTAACCGGGAACCAATGTAGGTCAGCGAGCACAGGGGTGATGGGCGAACGGGACTTGGTGCGAGTTAGGACACAGGCAGCCGAGTTATGGATTACCTCAAGTTTACGTAGGGTAGAATGTGGCAGGCCAGTCAGGAGTGCGTTGGAATAGTCAAGTCTAGAGGTAACAAAGGCGTGGATGAGGGTGGAGAGAGAGGTGGAGAGGTGGAAGGTGTAGGGAGGGAATTCCAGAGCTCGGGGCCCAGGCTGCTGAAGGCACGGCCGCCAATGGTGGAGTGAAGGAAATCGGGGGATGCGCAAGAGGCCAGAATTGGAGGAGCTCAGAGATCTCTGGAGGGTTGTACTCTGGAGGAGGTGACATGGATAGGGAGGGGCGAGGCCATGGAGGGATTTGTATTTCAAGGATGAGAATTTTAGAATGGAGGCGTTGCCGGACCGGGAGCCAATGTAGGCCAGAGAGCACAGGGGGTGATGGGTGAACGGGACTTGTTACGAGTTATAGTCCAAAATAAGAGTAAAGTTTGAAATAAAGCGGCAAGGTCAAAGTTAAAATTATTTCTCAGGTTAAAAGTACTAAAAAACAGGAATGCTAATAGTGAATGAGGATGTTTTACTACTTTCTACTCCATATTAATTATTTCTGCTTTACGGTACACTCTAGGACAGTTATGATTGCTGTTCTACTGTGCACTCTATTCCACAGTTACTTCAACTGTTTTAATGTCTGCTCTATTCATAGAAACATAGAAAAATAGGAGCAGGAGTCGGCCATACGGCCCTTCGAGCCTGCTCCGTCATTCAATAAGATCATGGCTGATCTTCGACCTCAATTCCACTTTCCTGAACTATCCCCATATCCCTTGATTTCCTTAATATTCAAAAATCTATCGATCTCTGTCTTGAATATACTCAATGACTGAGCCTCCACAGCCCTCTGGGGTAGAGAATTCCAAAGTTTCCCCACCCTCTGAGTGAAGAAATTTCTCCTCATCTCAGTCCTAAATGGCCGACCCCTTATTCTGAGAATGTGTCCCCTGGTTCTAGACTCCCCAGCCAGGGGAAACATCCTCCCTGCATCTACCCTGTCAAGCCCTGTAAGAATTTTGTATGTTTCAATGAGATCACCTCTCATTCTTCTAAACTCTAGAGAATATAGGCCTGGTCTACTCAATCTCTCCTCATAGGACAATCCCCCCATCCCAGGAACCAGTCTGGTGAACCTGCGTTGCACTCCCTCTATGGCAAGTATATCCTTCCTTAGGTAAGGAGACCAAAACTGTACACAATACTCCAGGTGTGGTCTCACCAGGGCCCTATATTACTGCAGTATGACGCCTTTACTCTTATACTCAAATCCTCTTGTAATAAATGCCAACATACCATTTGCTTTCCAAGTTGCTTGCTGTTCCTGCATGTTAACTTTCAGTGATTTGTGTACAAGGACACCCAGGTCCCTCTGAGCACCAACATTTCCCAATCTCTCACCATTTAAAAAATATTCTGCTTTTCTATTTTTCCTACAAAGTGGATAACTTCACATTTCTCTACATTATATTCCATTTGCCATGTTCTTGCCCACTCACTTAGCCTGTCAATATACCCTTGAAGCCTCCTTGCATCCTCCTCACAACTTACATTCCCACCCAGCTTTGTATCATCAGCAAACTTGGATATATTACATTTGGTCCCCTCATCCAAATCATTGATGTAGATTGTGAATAGCTGAGGCCCAAGCACTGAGCCTTGCGGTACCCCACTAGTTACAGCCTGCCAACCCGAAAATGACCCGTTTATTCCTACTCTCTGTTTTCTATCTGTTAACCAATCCTCAATTCATGCTAGTATACTACCCTCAATCCCATGAGCCCTAATTTTGCTTAATAACCTCTTGTGTGGCACCTTATCGAATGCCTTCTGGAAATCCAAATACACCACATCCACTGGTTCCCCCTTATCTATTCTGCTAGCTACCACCTCAAAAAACTCTAACAGATTTGTCAAACACGATTTCCCTTTCATAAATCCGTGTTGACTCTGCCCAATCCTATTATTATTTTCTAAAAGAGGGAAATGACACACCCCACTCTGCCTTTCCTTCAAGCCCTCATCGCCCTGCATCTGAAATCCCTAGCTAGTGGAGCGCAAGTTAACCTTACAGGTTAGTTTTCTTTGTAAAATATAACATGGTATCCACGTTCTGGTATCGTCACAGGGCACAGTGCCTTCATTACAACAACAGCAACTAGTTATATTTATACAGCGCCTTTAATATAGTAAAACGTCCCAAGGTGCTTCACGGGAGCGATTATCAGACAAAATTTGACACCGAGCCACATAAGGAGATATTAGGACAGGTGACCAAAAGCTCGTTCAAAGAGCTAGCTACAGAAATAATTATATTCAGGCTGAATATATAAGATGGGCAACGTTCCCTTTAAGCTGCACGGCTGCGCAGCGCTCTGCGGGTCCCGTGCAGCCTGCGAGTTGGCTTTTAGGTAGAAAAACCACTCATGCGTGGAATTTTGAATGGCCCGCACAGTCTGTTAAAGGGGCCGCACGGGGCAAAAGAAAATTCGAGCGAACATTGCAGATGGGCAATAATAAATTGGATCAGAATAATTTATAGGTATTGATGAGACCGCACCTGGAATACTGCATGCAGTTTTGGTGTCCATACTTAAGAAAAGACATACTTGCTCTCGAGTCAGTACAAAGAAGGTTCACTCGGTTAATCCCGGGGATGAGGGGTTGGACATATGAGGAGAGGTTGGGTAGATTGGGACTCTACTCATTGGAGTTCAGAAGAATGAGAGGCGATCTTATTGAAACATATAAGATTGTGAAGGGGCTTGATCGGGTGAATGCGGGGAGGATGTTCCCGATGACGGGTGAGACTAGAACTAGGGGACATAGTCTTAGAATAAGGGGCTGCTCTTTCAAAACTGAGATGAGAAGGAACTACTTCACTCAGAGGGTGGTAGGTCCATGGAATATGCTGCCCCAAAAAGCTGTAGAAGCTACATCATTACATAAATTTAAAACAGAAATAGACAGTTTCCTAGAAGTAAAGGGAATTAAGGGTTACGGGGAGCGGGCAGGAATTTGGACATGAGTCTAGGTTCGGATCGATCATGGCCCTGTGGGTAGCGTAGCGGGCCCAGGGGCCGTGTAGCCTGATCCTGCTCCTATTTCGTGTGTCCAATTCTGTTAGGTTCAGGAGATGGTGCTGTGATAGTAGATTGGAGGTTAGGATCAGATCAGCCATGATCTTATTGAATGGTGGAGCAGGCTCGAGGGGCCAATTGGCCTACTCCTGCTCCTATTTCTTATGTTCTTATGTTCTTATAAACATCCTGTGTATTCTTATTGAAAATCACGCCTCCTTCTACACCTCTTATTTTAAACCTCGTTTTACTCTGTTTAATTCTCTTATTGCACACTTCTGTCTCCATTTTTTTAAATTCGTTCACAGGATGTGGGCATCGCTGGCAAGGCCTGCATTTAGCGCCCATCCCTAATGTGGCTCAGTGGGTAGCACACTCGCCTCTGAGTCAGAAGGTTGTGGGTTCGAGTCCCACTCCAGAGACTTGAGCACACAAAGCTAGGCTGACACTCCAGCGCAGTGCTGAGGGAGTGCGGCACTGTCGGAGGTGCCGTCTTTCGGATGAGACGTTAAACCGAGGCCCCGTCTGCTCTCTCAGGTGGACGTAAAAGATCCCGTGGCACTATTTCGAAGAAGAGCAGGGGGAGAAAACACTTCTTTCAGCCTTAACCTGTCACATTAACACCTCCTCTTGCCATGATCATCTCTTAATCTCTCCTTTTGTTCTTTCATCCCCTCCCTCTGTTCCCAGCTTTATCCTTGCCTTAAATCTATTTCATTTCCTGCTGTTTCCAGTTCTGATGAAAGGTCTTCGACCTGAAACGTTAACTCTGTTTCTCTCTCCACAGATGCTGCCTGGCCTGCTGAGTTTTTCCAGCGTTTTCTGTTGTTATTTTGGATTTCCAGCATCCGCAGTATTTTGCTATCGAATTATCCCCGGTGTCCTGGGGCCAATATTTATCCCTCAATCAACATCACTAAAACAGATCATCTGGTCATTATCACATTGCAGTTTGTGGGAGCTTGCTGTGCGCACATTGGCTGCTGCGTATCCCACATTACAACAGTGACTACACTTCAAAAAGTACTTCCTCGGCGATAAAGCGCTTTGAGACGTCCGGTAGTAGTGAAAGGCGCTATATAAATGCAAGTCTTTCTTTCTAATTGCAATCGAGGAGGTGCTGGTGAGCCACCCTCTTGAACCGCTGCAGTCCGTGTGGTGAAGGTGCTCCCAGGGAGGGAGTTCCAGGATTTTGACCTGGCGACGATGAAGGAACGGCCGATATACTCCCAAGTCGGGGGGGGGGGGGGGTGGTGTATGACTTGCTTTGCTTAACTTAATATTCTTTCTCTAGGGCAGGCTGCTTAATTCAACAATCCTTCCTCTGCTAATACACCCGAATCCACTATTCCTAGGGTATTCTGCTGTAGATCTCACTCTTGCTCTGTCTGCTGTACACGCTGTTCTGCTTCCTATTCATGTTGCTGCTATATGATCTACTCCAGTTACAATTCCTGTTTTTGCTGTACACTCTACTGAAAGGTTCAGCACTTTTGCCTTGCTGTGCACTGCACTCCAAAGAGATTATCTGCTCATTATCGGCATTGCTGTTTGTGGGAGCTTGCTGTGCGTGAATTGGCTGTCACAACAGTGACTCCACTTCAAAAAATACTTCCTTGGCTGGTGGTGGCGAAAGGCGCTATATAAATGCAAGTCTTTCTTTCTCTTTGATGGGCTTCCGTCTATTGCATGTTGCTGGATTCCTATTCCTGTCTCTGTGTTTGGCCTGGATGAAATGGGGCTCGGGTAGAATCCATTGGGCGGGCGGTGAACAATCTCGACCCCAGCTGCACATTGGCACTGAACAGCAAAGAGTGGGGTACTTTTTTAGTAACTTGTCCGATTGCAAAGGGTTAATTTGGGGAGGGGAGAACGAGACGAGACGGGCAGATCAAAACACACACACACACACACACACACACATACACAATTGGAGGAATGCTGTGTTAAAGTGCCGAGGATGCTTTTGACTTCAAACAGCACCGAAGGTCGCTGCAGTCGGAGCGGCGTGTGCCCAGCCGCAGTATATTCAGGAGGTTCTGCCTTACACTTGCCCCTTGCAATATAGCTCCAGATCCCACCTCGCTTCCAAGGGGTTGAAGGCCAGCGACACCCTGAATGGGGACATTTTCAATGGGGGGGTGGTGGTGGTGGTGTGGGGGGGGGGGGGGGGGGGGGGGCGAGGTGCGTTCTTTTCAGAACATGAAATCATAGAAAAAAATCACAGAAACTTACAGCACAGAAGGAGGCCATTCGGCCCATCCTGGAAAAAGAGCTCCTTTATCCCACTTTCCAGCACTTGGTCCGTAGCCCTTGTAGGGTTACGGTGCTTCAAGTGCATATCCAAGCACTTTTTTAAATGCGATGAGGGTCTCTGCCTCTGCCACCCTTTCAGGCAGCGAGCTCCAGAACCCTCTGGGTGAAGAAAAGTTCTCCTCAACTCCCCTCTAATCCTTCCACCAATTACTCGGTACTCGAGGGAAATAAACTTGCAGGGCTACGGGGATAGAGCAGGGCGGGGGGGGGGGGGAATGGGACTGACTGGATTGCTCGTCAGAGAGCCGGCACGGACTCGATGGGCCGAATGGCCTCCTTCTGTGCCGTTATCACAGAATCACAGAATCCCCACAGTGCAGATAGAGGCCATTTCGGCCCATCGAGCCTGCACCGACACATATCCCACCCTATCCCCGTAACCCCACGTATTTAATCCCCCCTAACACTAAGGGTCAATTTATCATAGCCAAATCAACACGGTGGCATAGTGGTTAGCACTGGTGCCTCACAGCGCCAGAGACCCGGGTTCGAATCTGACCTCGGGTGACTGTCCTGTGTGGAGTTTGCACATTCTCCCCCCGTGTCTGCGTGGGTTTCCTCCGGGTGCTCCGGTTTCCTCCCACAGTCCAAAAATGTGTGGGTTAGGTTGATTTGGCTATGATAAATTGACCCTTAGTGTTAGGGTGGGATGAAATATGTGGGGTTATGGGGATAGGATGGGATATGTTAGGGGGCATTAAATATGTGGGTAGGGTGGGATATGTGTACTGTGGGGATTAAAGCAGGGACAGGGTACTGGATTTGGATGATCAGCCATGATTGTATTGAATGGTGGAGCAGGCTCGATGGGCCGAATGGCCTACTCCTGCTCCTAGATTCTATGTTTCTAACCCCCACATCTTTGGACTCTGTATAACTTTAAATCTATGCCCCCCTGGTTATTGACCCTTCTGCTAAGGGAAATAGGTCCTTCCTATCCACTCTATCTCGGCCCCTCATATTTTTATATATCTTAAAGTGAAGGGCATAACAGATGGAAATTCAGCGCAACTGAACATCCGTCGCTGTGTATAACGGGCGGCCGAGACCGCCCGAGACGGCTTTCTTCCCCGTTATGGTAAAGCGCATTTGAACTCTGGGACCGGGCAGCTCTGCTCCGGCACTGCACGTTATATCCCCACAGTATAATACGGTGAGAATGTTCTTCCTCCCGAGATTGCAAGTGGTTTAATAAAACCCCCGATCGATATTCACAGCAGGACCTGCCTGTGCGACGGGGCGAAGCGGGTCCCAGCCTGAGGGGAAAATGGCACCCTGCGCATCCTTGGCGTTTAATTATGTCGTGGCATTAGCGAAAGTTTCAGAAATTAAACTCCAGTCTGGAAAGATTTTTTTCTCATTTCAATGATAAATGTTATAAGCCGCAATGAATAAAATTCCAACCGAACGACAAACTGAATATTAGATTAAACGCAAAACTAATGAATGACAATAGCAAATAAAAACATCTTGTTCACAAAGATTCCGGGCCTCTGAAGGCGACTCTGCGAGGCTAAGCTGCCGTGCCCCTTTCACTCATCATCGTACCGACACAAAGGCTTGCCGTGCCGGACACTGACCAGCATGCACAAAGTTAACAGCTCAGCTTCGAGGCTGACACACATCTTTTGCTTTGCACAGGGTGTGAGACAGAGAAGGCGGCTCCCCTCGCCACATCAGAGCAAGACAGACAAAACTGATAGCCGTACAACGGAGCGAGAGAGAGAGAGAGAGAGAGAGAGGGCAGAAATAAAACAACAGGATTACCTGTGAGATGAAAATGTATTCTTAACCGTTACCCCCCAAAATTTCTAGCATTTGCGCCTGAACTCTTTTCAGCAAAATTGTTATTTTTTTTTCATTTTACACCCTCTTGACCAAGGCATCCCCCCCACCTCTCCCTTGACCTCGGCACCCTAGGCGGTCACCCACGTCGCCCACCAGTAAGGCCAGCCCTGGATCACCAGGCAAAGAAAACAAATAGGAGGAGAGCTGTGGAAAGGGCTGTGGACTCACTGTCAGGCATGTTACATGATCACACAAATCTACCCCCGATATCTTTTTTTAAAAAGCCTTTTATTGTTCTACAATCCCAAAATTGAGAAGAGCATGAAATTAGGACTGAAATGTAGAGGAATGAAATTACCAATGAAACGCGCAAGTGCTAAAATAAAACGTTGGCATTTGGCTTTCGTTACGAAATCTTCTGCAGAAATGTGCAACGGTTCACAAAATGTAAAAGGGAATAATAAAATAAATAGTGCATCCTGAAAACTGCCATTGTAAATTATGGGCTATTATTCATCGCGGTTTCGAACGGATTCTTCCTCAGTATCACTACATCACTGCATCTGAAGATTAGCCTGAACGGAGGAACGGCTGAGTGAAAAAAGGCCGAGGTCCATCTATTACCCGCCTGGTAGTCGCATGATATAACGGCCCAGAATTTGCTGGGACAATAACTGCGGGATTAAAGCGCTCGCTGTTATTAGTGTGTACAAATAAACACAGCAATCTGTGGTGAGGTGGAGCTTTCCTGGGAGCTGCGAATCACCTCGCGCAGCTGGGCGATTCGCAGCGCTCCGCCGCCCGCCCCGCGGAAACAGCAGCTCGCCCTCAACCTCCCCCGCTAGCGACATGAAATTGCGCTGTAAACACACGTTAAACGCGCCGCAGAAATTTAGGGCTGGTACTGCCTGATGTAAGAACCTAAGAAACAGGAGCAGGAATAGGCCACTCGGCCCCTCGAGCCTGCTCCGCCATTCAATAAGATTGTGGCTGATCTCGGGCTCAAAGCCACTTCCCTGCCCGCTCCCCATAACCCTTCACTCCCTTATCTTGCAAAAATCTCCACCTTAAATGTATTTAATGACCCAGCCTCCACAGCTCTCTGGGGCAGAGAATTCCACAGATTTACGACCCTCTGAGAGAAGAAATTCCTCCTCATCTCAGTTCTAAAAGGGCGACTCTTTATTCTGAAACTATGCCCCCGAGTTCTAGATTTCCCCACGAGGGGAAACATCCTCTCTGCATCTACCTTGTCGAGCCCCCTCAGTATCTTATATGTTTCGATAAGATCACCTCTCATTCTTCTAAATTCCAATGAGTATAGGCCCAGCCTGCTCAACCTTTCCTCATAAGTCAACCCACTCATCTCTGGAATTAACCTAGTGAATCGTCTCTGAACTGCCTCCAATGCAAGTATATCCTTCCTTAAATAAGGAGACCAAAACTGTACGCAGTACTCCAGGTGTGGTCTCACCAATACCCTGTCCAGTTGTAGCAGGACTTCCCTGCTTTTATACTCCAACCCCCTTGCAATAAAAGCCAGCATTCCATTTGCCTTTTTGAGTACTTGCTGTACCTGCATGCTAACTTTTTGTGTTTCATGCACAAGGACCCCCAGGTCCCTCTGAACTGTAGCATTTTGTAACCTCTCTCCATTTAAATAATAGTGAGAAGTCGCACAACACCAGGTTATAGTCCAACAGCTTTATTTGAAATCACGAGCTTTCGGAGCGTTGCTCCTTCGTCGGGTGAAGTAAAGGAATACATATCGACAAAGCATATATAGACAGAGAGCAATGCATGTGAAGCGTACAATGGCAGACGACTACATTTAATCCTCCTGACTGCCTTTTGTCACACCTCGACAGATAAACAATAATCTAAACAATAATTTAAATAATAATCTGCTTTTTAATTTTTCCTCCCAAAGTGGATAACCTCGCACTTTCCCACATTATACTCCATCTGCCAAATGTTTGCCCTTTAATGAGGACGTTTATGCTCCTGCAATGTCACTCAACCTCTCCGGCCCAGAAGGGGAGCAATTCAAACTGTGGAGTCTCACTCCTGCAGTAAATTGTTCCGAGAGGTCTTTTACATTTAAAATTTTACATTTAAATAAATGTTTATTTACTTTTTCTTTTCTCCCTTAATCCAATCTTTCTTCCCCTCTCTTTACTTCTCTTTTTTGTATCTGATTTGACGTGAATTCTTCCAATCTGCTCCTCCGTTTCTTTCTAAATCCTTAAGGGTACTGAGTTTGGATGATCAGCCATGATCGCATTGAATGGCGGAGCAGGCTCGAGGGGCCGAATGGCCTACTCCTGCTCCTATCTTCTATGGTTCTATGAAATCTCGTTGGTTAAGGAGATAGACTCTTGGTCCCGTCGTTCACCAAGGTCCCAGATTATCCTCCGCCATTTCCGCCACCTCCAGCGTGATCCCACCACCAAACGCATCTTCCCCTCACCTCCCCTTTCTGCATTCCGTAGGGACCGCTCCCTCCGCGACACCCCAGTCAACTCCTCTACCACCCCCAGCACCCCTTCCCCTTCGCCCGGCACCTTCCCGTGCAAGCGCAGGAGATGCAACACATGCCCTTATACCTCCCCCCTTCCCACTGTCCAGGGCCCCAAACACCCCTTCCAGGTGAAACAGTGATTTACTTGTACTTCTTGCAATTTAGTATACTGTATTCGCTGCTCACGATGTGGTCTCCTCTACATTGGGGAGAACAAACGCAGATTGGGTGACCGTTTTGCGGAACACCTCCGTTCAGTCCGTAAGGGGGGACCCCGAGCTCCCGGTGGCCTGTCACTTTAATTCACCTCTCCACGCCCACTCAGACCTCACCGTCCTCGGCCTCTTGCATTGTTCCACGGAAGCTCAGCATAAGCTCGAGGAACAGCACCTCATCTTTCGATTAGGCACTTTACAGCCTTCTGGACTCAACATAGAGTTCAACAATTTCAGATCATAACCTCGACCCCTATCATATATATATATATTTTTTTATCCACACTTTTTATTTGGCCTTTTTTTCTTCCCT
>JASTWF010000509.1:80000-90000 GCA_030390025.1 Squalus acanthias | reverse complement strand
GCTCCCTCAGCACTGCCCCTCCGACAGTGCGGCGCTCCCTCAGTACTGCCCCTCCGACAGTGCAGTGCTCCCTCAGTACTGCCCCTCCGACAGTGCAGCACTCCCTCAGCACTGCCCCTCCGACACTGCGGCGCTCCCTCAGTATTGCCCCTCCGACAGTGCAGTGCTCCCTCAGTACTGCCCCTCCGACAGTGCAGTGCTCCCTCAGTACTGCCCCTCCGACAGTGCAGCACTCCCTCAGCACTGCCCCTCCGACAGTGCAGCGCTCCCTCAGTACCGCCCCTCCGACAGTGCGGCGCTCCCTCAGTACCGCCCCTCCGACAGTGCGGCGCTCCCTCAGTACCGCCCCTCCGACAGTGCGGCGCTCCCTCAGTACTGCCCCTCCGACAGTGCGGCGCTCCCTCAGTACCGCCCCTCCGACAGTGCGGCGCTCCCTCAGTACTGCCCCTCCGACAGTGCAGCGCTCCCTCAGTACTGCCCCACCGACAGTGCGGCGCTCCCTCAGTACTGCCCCCCCGACAGTGCGGCGCTCCCTCAGTACTGCCCCTCCGACAGTGCAGTGCTCCCTCAGTACCGCCCCTCCGACAGTGCAGTGCTCCCTCAGTACTGCCCCTCTGACAGTGCAGCACTCCCTCAGTACCGCCCCTCCGACAGTGCAGCACTCCCTCAGTACTGCCCCTCCGACAGTGCGGCGCTCCCTCAGTACTGCCCCTCCGACAGTGCGGCGCTCCCTCAGTACTGCACTGGGAGTGTCGGCCTGTATTATGAGTTCAAGGGCAGTGGAGGATTTCTCAGTGCCCTGCCTTCCCCTCTGTGCCATCGACTCATCAATTCACCTCCTACACCCTCTCGCTCCTTCCAGCACTCTAACCCCAACTCTGTGCAGCCACTGCTGCTACCCATGTCCCATGGGCAATGTAAAACAGCTGAATTCACCGTTGAATTCGCCCTAATTGCTGTCTTCAGGAACCGACAGGCAGTTGCCCACAATCTCTGTACCCGCCTGGCTTTGCTGCACGATTGGGGAATTGTGTTTTTCGTTGAGAATACCTCTCTGGCCGTGTAAAGACAGCATCTAACCCGTGCTTTACCTGACCTGGGAGGGACCGGCACTTTATGACAGTCGGATTAAAAAGCAGACTTGGACGGGGGTGGGGGAAATAATTTTGCCAGTGTAAGGAGCGCAAAAAAATTGCCAAAGAAGTCCAGAAATTGCGCGGCACGGTACTAAAAGGAGCAACTACTGCTATCTTTAATGGGCTGGCATGTCCTTTGAAATAGCAGGCTTTCAATCTTCACAGAATAACAAAAAGAAAGAAAGACTTGCATTTCGACAGCGCCTTTCACGACCACCGGACGTCTCAAAGTGCTTTACAGCCAATGAAGTACGATTTGAAGTGTGGTCACTGGTGTAATGTGGGAAACGCGGCAGCCAATTTGCGCACAGCAAGCTCCCACAAACAGCAATGTGATAATGACCAGATATAATCTGATTTTGTTATGCTGGTTGAGAGGTAAATATTGGCCCCAGGGATAACTCCCCTGCTCTTCTTCCAATAGTGCCATGGAATCTTTTACATCCACCTGAGAGAGCAAACGAGGCCTCGGTTTGACGTATCATCCGAAAGACGGCACCTCCAACACTGCAGCGTTCCCTCAGTACTGCCCCTCCGACAGTGCGGCGTTCTCTCAGTACTGCCTATCCGACAGTGCAGCGCTCTCTCAGTACTGCCTATCCGACAGTGCAGCGCTCCCTCAGTACTGCCTATCCGACAGTGCAGTGCTCCCTCAGTACTGCCCCTCCGACAGTGCGGCGTTCTCTCAGTACCGCCCCTCCGACAGTGCAGTGCTCCCTCAGTACTGCCCCTCCAACAGTGCAGTGCTCCCTCAGTACTGCCCCTCCGACAGTGCGGTGCTCCCTCAGTACAGCCCCTCCGATAGTGCAGTGCTCCCTCAGTACTGCCCCTCCGACAGTGCAGCGCTCCCTCAGTACAGCCACTCTGACAGTGCAGCGCTCCCTCAGTACTGCCCTACCGACAGTGCGGCGCACCCTCAGTACTGTCCCTCCGACAGTGCAGCGCTCCCTCAGTACTGCCCCTCTGACAGTGCAGCGTTCCCTCAGTACTGCCCCTCCGACAGTGCCGCGCTCTCTCAGTACTGCCCATCCGACAGTGCAGCGCTCCCTCAGTACTGCCCCTCCGACAGTGCGGCGCTCCCTCAGTACTGCCCCTCCGACAGTGTGGCGCTCCCTCAGTACCACCCCTCCGACAGTGCAATGCTCCCTCAGTACTGCCACTCCGACAGTGCAGTGTTCCCTCAGTACTACCCCTCCAACAGTGCAGGGCTCCCTCAGTACTGCCCCTCCGACAATGCGGCGCTCCCTCAGTACTGCCCCTCCGACAGTGCGGCGCTCCCTCAGTACTGCCCCTCCGACAGTGCGGCGCTCCCTCAGTACTGCCCCTCCGACAGTGCGGCGCTCCCTCAGTACTGCCCTTCCAACAGTGCAGTGCTCCCTCAGTACTGCCCCTCCGACAGTGTGGCGCTCCCTCAGTACTGCCCCTCCGACAGTGCGGCGCTCCCTCAGTACTGTCCCTCCGACAGTGCGGCGCTCCCTCAGTACTGTCCCTCCGACAGTGCGGCGCACCCTCAGTACTGTCCCTCTGACAGTGCAGCGCTCCCTCAGTACTGCCCCTCCGACAGTGCGGCGCTCCCTCAGTACTGCCCCTCCAACAGTGTGGCGCTCCCTCAGTACCGCCCCTCCGACAGTGCAACGCTCCCTCAGTACTGCCACTCCGACAGTGCAGTGTTCCCTCAGTACTACCCCTCCAACAGTGCAGCGCTCCCTCAGTACTACCCCTCCGACAGTGCGGCGCTCCCTCAGTACTGCCCCTCCGACAGTGCGGCGCTCCCTCAGCACTGCACTGGAGTGTCAGCCAAGCTTTATGTACTCAAGTCCCTGGAGTGGGACTTTAACCTACAACCTTTTGACTCAGAGGCGAGAGAGCTCCCACACTAAGCCAGGGCTGACAGCACGTATATTCCTGGGCTATTAATCCCAGTCAATTGGGGATAAATTCCTTACTAAGTTTGATCTCGTTACCCTGCTTTGCTTCGTCCCGGAACCCGGCAATATTATACCCAATCCCTCGCTCACTCTCACACTCACACAGCTGGGGATGGAGTCTCCCTGCGCCCCTTTCTCGATGTCTATTCCCCACCTTTCTACATCCCGTGGCACATACAGAATCTGACAGCGCAGAAGGTGGCCATTTGTCTCACCGTGCATGTGCCGGCTCTTTGAAAGAGCTCTGCTGCTCTGCACTGCCAAAACAAAAATCCTTTTCAAGCATTTATTATGATACGCAGCGAGTTGCTGTGATCTGGAACGCGGTGGAAGCAGATTCAATGGTAACTTTCAAAAGGGAATTTAAATAAATACCTGAAGGGAATAAAAATCTGCAGGGCTCTGGGGGAAAGAGTGGGATTAATTGGAGAGCTCTTTCATAGAGCCGGCACAGGCTGGACAGGCCGAGTGGCCTCCTTCTGTGCTGTAAGAGTCTATGATATATCCAGTTTGCACTTTCACATAGATTCAGTCCCTTTGCAAATGTAGCGTGGATTTCCCTGACTCTCTTCACTGTGCACCCCGAGGTTTAATCGTTGGACAGGACCCCCCTCCCCAGTGTCCCCAAGTGTCCCACAGAATCGACCTCCTACTCCGCAGTCCGGGCCTCTGGTTGCAGACCAGTGCAGTCCCAATGTTAGCGGCACAGAGGTGAATCCGCGCCGTTCCAGTGTGATACTTTTAATTGTACAGTTCCTAATCTCCGCGGTAAAGGAAGGGTTAAACGGCCCGCCACCCTTTACAGACCTCCGACCCCAACCCGCCCGCCCGCTCTCCGCACAGCCTGGGGGCTCAGGCAGCTTGAATAATATTCCCCGAGCCCTTCCAGCGCCCACTGTTCGGGGCATCAAGGGTTAATGCAATGACCGCCCGATTTGCAATGCCGAGCGCGTTCCTAGTCCTGGGCGCATTGAGCGGCAGAAAGGCAGTTTAGCGCTGATGGATATACACACTTGTCTCTTAATCTCCGGAGTCTCTGATCAATACACTATTTCCCTTTGTTGCCAGAGACTTCGATCCTGTGCTGGAATTAGGTTCCTTGCCTTAATCTAAGCGGAAGCCGGCACAGTTTACTGTGAGAGACTGCGAATGTGAGATGCGGCAGAGTGTGGAGGGGGGGGGGGCGAGGAATGGGGATAGAGGCAGAGGCAGGGAATAGAGAGAGGGGGAAGAGGAAGAGGAAGAATGAGGGGAGGACTAAAGGGTGCAAGGAGAGAGGGATTGGAAGAGGGGGATAGAGGCAGATAAAGGGGACAGTGAGCGGGAGAGTGATGGGGACGGAGAGAGGGAGAGAAAGTGAGAGGGAGAGTGAAGGGGACAGAGAGAGGGAGAGAAAGTGAGAGGGAGAATGAGGGGGACAGAGAGAGGGAGAGTGAAGGGGATGGAGAGAGGGGGAGAAAGTGAGAGGGAGAATGAAGGGGACAGAGAGAGGGAGAGTGAAGGGGATGGAGAGAGGGGGTGAAAGTGAGAGGGAGAACGAAGGGGACAGAGAGAGGGAGAGTGAAGGGGACAGGGAGAGGGAGAGAAAGTGAGAGGGAGAATGAAGGGGACAGAGAGACGGAGAGTGAAGGGGACAGAGAGAGGGAGAGAAAGTGAGAGGGAGAATGAAGGGGACAGAGAGACGGAGAGTGAAGGGGACAGAGAGAGGGAGAGAAAGTGAGAGGGAGAATGAAGGGGACAGAGAGAGGGAGAGTGAAGGGGATGGAGAGAGGGGGAGAAAGTGAAAGGGAGAATGAAGGGGACAGAGAGAGGGAGAGTGAAGGGGATGGAGAGAGGGGGTGAAAGTGAGAGGGAGAACGAAGGGGACAGAGAGAGGGAGAGTGAAGGGGACAGGGAGAGGGAGAGAAAGTGAGAGGGAGAATGAAGGGGACAGAGAGAGGGATAGAAAGTGAGAGGGAGAATGAAGAGGGACAGAGAGAGGGATAGAAAGTGAGAGGGAGAGTGAAGGGGACAGGGAGAGGGAGAGAAAGTGAGAGGGAGAGTGAAGGGGACAGAGAGAGGTAGAGAAAGTGAGAGGGAGAATGAAGGGGACGGAGAGAGGGAGAGAAAGTGAGAGGGAGAATGAGGGGGACAGAGAGAGGGAGAGAAAGAGAGAGGGAGAGAAAGTGAGAGGGAGAATGAAGGGGACAGAGAGAGGGAGAGAAAGAGAGAGGGAGAGAAAGTGAGAGGGAGAATGAAGGGGACAGAGAGAGGGAGATAAAGTGAGAGGGAGAATGAAGGGGACAGAGAGAGGGAGAGAAAGTGAGAGGGAGAGTGAAGGGGACAGAGAGAGGGAGAGAAAGAGAGAGGGAGAATGAAGGGGACAGAGAGAGGGAGAGAAAGTGAGAGGGAGAGTAAGAGGGAGGAAAATGGAGAAGTAAAGCAGACAGGGAGAGGGGAGAAAGGGAGAGAAAGAGTAAAGAGGACAGAGAAAGGAGAGAAAGTAAGAGGAAGAGAGAGGGAAACAGAGGGAAGAGAGAATGAGGGGAACCATAAAGGGACAGAGAGAGAAAAGGAACAGCGAGAGAGGGAGAGAGGAGAAAGTGAGAGGCAGAGTAAAGATGACAGAGAGTGAAAAGAGACCAATGGAGATAAAAGAGAGGGTGAAAGAGACAGAGAACAAGAAAAAGGGACAGAGACAGGGTATTGAAAAATAAAGATACAGAGAGATAGATAGATAGACAGATAGATGATAGACAGAGATAAAAAGTAAAAGGGTAGAGAAAAGGGGAACCGGGAGGACATAGAGACGGGGGAAGAGATAAAGGGAACAGAGTGAAAAAGGGAAAGAGAGAAAAAAACAGGGAGAAGGGGAAAGAAAAAAGGGAGAGGGGGAGCAGGGAGATAGAGAGGAACAGGGAGACAAGGACAGAGAGAGGGGGACTAGAGAGACACAGATAATGAGAGATTAAATAATAGATACAGTGGCACAGAGAGAGTGGGAGAACATGAATGAACAGGAGCGAGACAGGCGGAGAGAGAGAGAGAGATGAGAGAAAGAGAGTGTCAAGCAGGGAGAAAATAAGCAATGAAATATGTGGGTACCAGAAAAAATCGAGAGGAAGAGAGCAGGGAAAGTAGAGAGCAGAGACAGGAAGAGAAGGGAGGAGGAAAGGAAGAGAGCAATATAAAGGAGACAGAGAGCGGGAATGTGGAATGAATGTGTGCCTGACCATCAGTAACTCTTACACACAGGGCACCACTAGAATCGGTTACAGAAAATCCACTTCCAAACAAGGCAGAGAAAAGGGGAGGGAGAACAAGCCGAGGAATACAGTGCGGACCAGGCACTAGTTTGGCTCACAGCCTCAGAGGATAACAGAAAAGGTGCACAACACGTTTTGTTTCCCCAACTGGGGATGGGGAAAGTGACAGAGAGAGAGAGAGAGAGAGAGGGCATTGAGAGAGAGAGAGAGAGAGAGAGAGGGGCATTGAGAGAGAGAGAGAGAGAGAGGGGGCATTGAGAGAGACCGGCAGCCAAATATCTCTCTCTCTCTCTCTATCTATCTATCTATCTATCTGTCTATCTATCTATCTATCTATCTATCTATCTATCTATCTATCTATCTATATGTCTATCTATCTATCTATCTATCTATCTATCTATCTATCTATCTTATCTATCTCTCTATCTATCTATCTCTCTTATCTATCTCTCTATCTATCTATCTCTCTATCTATCTATTAATCTATCAATCTATCTATCTTTCTATCTATCCTTCTATCTATCTTTCTATCTATCTATCTATCTATCTATCTCTATCTCTCTATTTATCTATCTTTCTATCTATTTATCTTTCTATGTATCTCTCTATCTCTCTTTCTCTCTATCCATCTATCTATCTAACTATCTATTTATTTATATATCTGTTTGTTTACTTGTCCACGTCTTTCTTTCTCCATTGACTTACTTCTTTCTATCTCTCCCTGTCTCTCTCTCTGTCATTCTGTCTCTCTCTCTCTCTTTCTCTCTCTCTGTCTCTCTGTCTCGCTCTCTCTGTCTCTCTAACTTTCTATCTATCTATCTATCTATCTATCTATCTATCTATCTATCTATCTATCTATCTATCTATCTATCTATCTATCTATCTATATATCTATTTATCTAGTTACCCATTCACAAGTCTGTGTGTTTGAGCTAGGTAATACAGAAGTCCTTACCTTGTGTCTCTGGTATTCGGCAGTTCTGGAACAGTTCGATTGGATTTTCAGCAACTCGTGCCTTTCCAGCTTTTTGTGACCGAGGCCGGCGGCAGGTTGTGTGGAGAGAGAAAAAACAAGCCGAGGAGAGAGGGAGCGAGGGAGAATCCGAAACTGAGAGAAAAGAGAGAGAGAGAGAGAAAGAGCAAGAGAGAGGGAGAGAATCAGAAACTGGTAGAGAGATGCAGCGAACAAGAGGGAGAGATAGAATCAGAAATTGAGAGAAAGAGAGATACAGAGAGCGAGAGAGAGAGAGATAGAATCAGAAACTGATAGAGAGATATAGAGAGCAAGAGAGAGGGAGCGGATCAGAAACTGGAAGAGAGATACAGAGAGCAAGAGAGAGGGAGAGGATCGGAAACTGATAGAGAGATACAGAGAGCGAGAGAGAGAGAGATAGAATCAGGAACTGATAGAGAGATATAGAGGGTAAGAGAGAGGGAGAGAATCAGAGACTGGAAGATAGATATAGAGAGTAAGAGAGAGGGAGAGAATCAGAAATTGGAAGATAGCTAGAAAGAGAGAGAGGGAGAGAATCAGAAACTGATAGAGAGATACAGAGAGCAAGAGGGAGAGACAGAATCAGAAATTGAGAGAAAGAGAGAGCGAGGGAATCAAAAACTGAGAGATATAGAGGACAGGAGAGAGGGAATGAGAAACAGAGAGAAAGAGAGAGAGAGAGAGGGAATCAAAAACTGAGAGATATAGAGGACAGGAGAGAGGGAATGAGAAACAGAGAGAAAGAGAAACGGAGAGGGGGAGAATAAGAGAGAGAGAGAGAGAGTGGAAGGTGGGACAGAGAAGGAGAGGGAGAGAGACAGGGCGAAACGAGAGCCGATGCAAAGCTCCCCCAGCGCTCCTGGGTCAGTTGGCTGTGAAACAGTCTCGGGTCCAAGCCGTCAGAAAATATATGTACACACACACACTGCCAGCGATCGATTCAATATAATTCTCTTCAAACTCGGAAAATAAAGTTCATAGTGGATCAAATTTGAAAACAGATGTCGAAACGCGATTCTAAATAAGATTCGATCCCTCGGAATAGAGTGTAGATAATATTTTGCTCAGCGCCTGATGAAAATGACTGATTTCATTTAAGGAACTGTTACGGAGTTGCTAGTTTAAAAGTTGCTTCACGAAAACGCTTTGCTTTCGCCAAAGTGTGATAGATGGGGCGACCTCGGCGCGACTGCGCGCTGCCCGCGCTCTGCTGGCCAAATCTAAAATAAATTAGAATTTTTTTTTTTTCCAAAGAGGAATCGTTTTCTGCATTCGCTACTGAAATAACAATTAAATATCGACCCGGTGTAGGCTCCGGAGGGGGGGAATACAGGAGCCTTTTTTTTTATCTATATATATATATATAAAAAGAATTCATATTTACTGCACCCAGGGTGCTCAGGCAAGAAGGGGGGCTGTGAAACCAAAATAAAAAATCAGGCATTTCTTTTCATCATTTAAACAGGGAAATGAGGCGCTTGTTAATTTCAAGGGGGGTTTCAATAGGGGAGCGAGTGATGGCGGTGCTTGTAGGTTTGGATATGTCGCACTCTCTCTCTCTCTCTCTCCTTCTCTCTATCTCTCTCCTCTCTCTCTCTCTCCCCTGCTCTCTCTCTCTCTCTCCTTCTCTCTATCTCTCCTCTCTCTCTCTCTCTCTCCTGCTCTCTCTCTCTCTCTCCTTCTCTCTATCTCTCCCCCCTGCTCTCTATCTCTCTCTCCTTCTCTATCTTTCTCTCCCCTTCTCTCTCTCTCTCCTTCTCTCTATCTCTCTCCCCTGCTCTCTATCTCTCTCTCCTTCTCTATCTTTCTCTCCCCTTCTCTCTCTCTCTCCCCTTCTCTCTCTCTCTCCCCCCTTCTCTCTACCTCTCTCCCCTTCCCTCTCTCTACTTTCCCTTTCCCTCTCTCTTTCCCTCTCTCTGTTTCCTCTTCCCTCTCTCTATCTCTTTCCCTCTCTCTATCTCTCGTTCCCTCTCTCTATTTCCCCTTCACTCTCTCTCTCCCCTTCCCTCTTTCTATCTCTCTTTCCCTCTCTCTATTTCCCCTTCCCTCGCTCTACCTCTATTTCCCTCTCTCTATTTCCCCTTCCCCCTCTCTATCTCTTTCCCTCTAACTCTCTCCCCTTCCCTCTTTCTATCTCTCTTTCCCTCTCTCTATCTCTTTACCTCTCTCTATTTCCCCTTCCCTCTCTCTATTTCCACTTTCCCTCTCTCTATCTCTCTTTCCCTCTCTCTATCTCTCTTTCCCTCCCTCTATCTCTTTCCCTCTCTCTATTTCCCTTCCCTCTCTCTATCTCTCTTTCCCTCTCTCTATCTCTCTTTCCCTCCCTCTATCTCTTTCCCTCTCTCTATTTCCCTTCCCTCTCTCTATCTCTCTTTCCCTCTCTCTATCTCTCTTTCCCTCTCTCTATCTCTCTTTCCCTCTCTCTATCTCTCTTTCCCTCTCTCTATCTCTCTTTCCCTCTCTCTATCTCTCTTTCCCTCTCTCTATCTCTCTTTCCCTCTCTCTATCTCTCTTTCCCTCTCTCTATTTCCCTTCCCTCTCTCTATCTCTCTTTCCCTCTCTCTATCTCTCTTTCCCTCTCTCTATATCCCATTCCCTCTATTTATCTCGCTTTCCCTCTCTCTATCTCTCTTTCCCGCTCTCTACTCATCTCCCTCTCTCTATCTCTCCTTCCCTCTCTCTAATCCTCTCCCTCTC
>JASTWF010000509.1:42500-75000 GCA_030390025.1 Squalus acanthias | reverse complement strand
TCCGATCAGTACATCTCTGCCTGCCTGGTGTGTCTTTCTGAGTCTGTAACTATGTTTTTTGCTTGCCCTCTCTTCCATCCATCCTCTACACATTGGGGTGCTGGCTCGTGCATTCTCCTTATCCCTATACACGCACCTGTCTGCCTGTCTGTCTGTCTGTCTGTCTGTTGCCCCAGCCTTGGCTTCTTCACACGCCAGTCCTCTTTGCCTTTGTATTTAGAGTGTCTGTCGGCCCTGCTCCAGACCCCCTCTCCTCTACTCGGTCTACTGCAGGAAAGAACATGTGGGGAATGTAATTCACAGTAAGATAAGTATCAAGACTTATTGAAAACACACCTTAAAATAAATGGAAGGAAGGATATAGGATCGCACACTGTGTGTGTGTGTCCATGTATGTGTGTCAGTCCATGTAGGTGTGTGTGTCCATGTATGTGTGTGTGTCCATGTATGTGTGTGAGCCCATGTGTGTGTGTGTCCATGTATGTGTGTGTGTGTCCATGTATGTGTGTCCGTCCATGTATGTGTGTGTGTCCATGTATGTGTGTGTGTCCATGTATGTGTGTGTGTCCATGTATGTGTGTGTGTCCATGTATGTGTGTGTGTCCATGTATGTGTGTGAGCCCATGTATGTGTGTGTGTCCATGTATGTGTGTCTCCATGTATTTGAGTGTGTCCATGTATGTGTGTCAGTCCATGTATGTGTGTGTGTCCAAGTATGTGTGTCAGTCCATGTATGTGTGTGTGTCCATATATGTGTGTGTGAGCCCATGTATGTGTGTGTGTCCATGTATGTGTGTGTGTCCATGTATGTGTGTGTGTCCATGTATGTGTGTGCCCATGCATGTGTGTGTGTCCATGTATGTGTGTGTGTCCATGTATGTGTGTGTGTTCATGTATGTGTGTGTGTTCATGTATGTGTGTGTGTCCATGTATGTGTGTGTGTCCATGTATGTGTGTGTGTGTACATGTATGTGTGTGTCTCCATGTATGTGTGTGCGAGCCCATGTATGTGTGTGTCCATGTATGGGTGTGTCTATGTATGTGTGTGAGCCCATGAATGTGTGTGTTTCCATGTATGTATGTGTGTCCATGTATGTGTGTGTGTCCATGTATGTGTGTGTGTCCATGCATGTGTGTGTGTCCATGTATGTGTGTGAGTCAATGTATGTGTGTGTGAGCCCATGTATGTGTGGAGTCCATGTATGTGTGTGTGTCCATGTATGTGTGTGTGTGCCCTTGTATGTGTGTGTGTCCATGTATGTGTGTGTGTCAATGTATGTGTGTGTGTCCATGTATGTGTGGGTCCATGTATGTGTGTGTCCATGTATGTGTGTGTGTCCATGTATGTGTGTGTGTGTGTCCATGTATGTGTGACCATGTATGTGTGTGTGTACATGTACGTGTGTGTGTCTCCATATATGTTTGTGTGAGCCCATGTATGTGTGTGTGTCCATGTATGTGTGTGTCTCTGTATGTGTGTGAGCCCATACATGTGTGTGTTTCCATGTATGTGCGTGTGTCCATGTATGTGTGTGTGTCCATGCATGTGTGTGTGACCATGTATGTGTGTGTGTCCACGTATGTGTGTGTGTGTCCATGTATGTGTGTGTGTCCCCATATATGTTTGTGTGAGCCCATGTATGTGTGTGTGTCCATGTATGTGTGTGTCTATGTATGTGTGTGAGCACATGCATGTGTGTGTTTCCATGTATGTGCATGTGTCCATGTATGTGCGTGTGTCCATGTATGTGTGTATGTCCATGCATGTGTGTGTGTCCATGTATGTGTGTGAGACCATGTATGTGTGTGTGAGCCCATGTATGTGTGGAGTCCATGTATGTGTGTGTGTCCATGTATGTGTGTGTGTGTCCATGTATGTGTGTGTGTCCATGTATGTGTGTGTGTCCATGTATGTGTGTGTGAGTCCAAGTATGTGTGTGGCCATGTATGTGTGTGTCCTTGCATGTGTGTGTGTCCATGTATGTGTGTGTGTGTCCATGTATGTGTGTCCATGTATGTGTGTGTCCATGCATGTGTGGGAGTCCATTTATGTGTGTGGGTCCATGTATGTGTGTGTGTGTGTCCATGTATGTGTGTCCATGTATGTGTGTGAGTCCATTTATGTTTGGGTGTACATGTATGTGTGTGAGTCATTGTATGTGTGTGAGTCAATGTGTGTGTGTCCATGTATGAGTGCGTGTCATGTATGTGTGTGTCCATCTATGTGTGTGTCCATGAAAGTGTGTGTCCATGTTTGTGTGTGTGTCCATGTATGTGTGCCCATGTTTGTGAAAGAGTCCATATATGTGCGTGTCCATGAATGTGTGCGTGTCATGTATGTGTGTGTCCATCTATGTGTGTGAGTGTCCATGAAAGTGTGTGTCCATGTTTGTGTGAGTGTCCATGTATGTGTGCTCATGTTTGTGAATGAGTCCATATATGTGTGAGTCCATGTATATGTGTGTGTTCGTGTATTTGTGTGTGTGTCCATGTATGTGTCTGTGGCATCTATGTGTGTGTCTATGTATGTGTCTGTGGCATGTATGTGTGTGTCCATGTATGTGTGTGTGGCATGTAAGTGTAGTCCATGTATGTGTGTGTTCCCATGTATGTGTGAGTCCATGTATATGTGTGTCCATGTCTATTTGTGTGTCCATGTATGTGTGTGTCCATGTATGTGTCTGTTTCCATGTATGTGTGAGTCCATGTATATGTGTGTCCATGTATATGTGTGTGCCCATGTATGTGTGTGAATCCATGAACGTGTGTGTGTCCATGTATGTGTCTGTGGCATGTATGTGTGTGTCCATGTATGTGTGTGTGCATTTATGTGTGTGTGGCCATGTATGTGTGTGTGTCCATGCATGTGTGTGTGTCCATGTATGTGTGTGTGTACATGTATGTGTGTGTCTCCATGTATGTGTGTGTGAGCCCATGTATGTGTTTGTGTCCATGTATGTGTGTGTCTATATATGTGTGTGAGCCCATGCATGTGTGTGTTTCCATGCATGTGTGTGTGTCCATGTATGTGTGTGTGTCCATGTATGTGTGTGTGTCCATGTATGCGTGTGAGACCATGTATGTGTGTGTGAGCCCATGTATGTGTGGTGTCCATGTATGTTAGTGTGTCCATGTATGTGTGTGTGTGAGTGTCCATGTATGTGTGTGTGTCCATGTATGTGTATGTGTCCATGTATGTGTGTGTGTGTCCATGTATGTGTGTGTGTCCACGTGTGTGTGTGTGTCCATGTATGTGTGTGTGTCCATGTATGTGTGTGTGTCCATGTATGTGTGTGAGCCCATGTATGTGTGTGTGTCCATGTATGTGTGTGTGTCAATGTATGTGTGTGTGTGTGTGTCCATGTATGTGTGTCCATGTATGTGTGTCCATGTATGTGTGTGTGTCCATGTATGTGTGTCCATGTATGTGTGTGTGTCCATGTGTGTGTGTGTGTGTGTCCATGTATGTGTGTGTGTCCATGTATGTGTGTCCATGTATGTGTGTGTGTCCATGTATGTGTGTGTGTGTCCATGTATGTGTGTCCATGTATGTGTGTGTGTCCATGTATGTGTGTCCATGTATGTGTGTGTGTCCATGTATGTGTGTGTGTGTCCATGTATGTGTGTCCATGTATGGGTGTGTCCATGTATGTGTGTGTGTGTGTCCATGTCTGTGTGTGTGTCCATGTATGTGTGTGTGTGTCCATGTATGTGTGTCCATGTATGTGTGTGTACATGTATGTGTGTGTCTCCATGTGTGTGTGTGTTGCCCATGTATGTGTGTGTGTCCATGTATGTGTGTGTCTATGTATGTGTGTGAGCCCATGCATATGTGTGTTTCCATGTATGTGTGTGTGTCCATGTATGTGTGTGTGTCCATGTGTGTGTGTGTCCATGCATGTGTGTGTGTCCATGTATGTGTGTGAGTCCATGTATGTGTGTGTGAGCCCATGTATGTGTGGAGTCCATGTATGTGTGTGTGTCCATGTATGTGTGTGTGTGTCCATGTATGTTTGTGCGTCCATGTATGTGTGTGTGTCCATGTATGTGTGTGTGAGTCCAAGTATGTTGTGTCCATGTATGTGTGTGTCCTTGCATGTGTGGGAGTCCAGTTATGTGTGTGTGTCCATGTATGTGTGTCCATGTATGTGTGTGTCCATGCATGAGTGGGAGTCCATTTATGTGTGTGCGTCCATGTATGTGTGTCCATGTATGTGTGTGAGTCCATTTATGTTTGTGTGTACATGTATGTGTGTGAGTCATTGTATGTGTGTGAGTCAATGTGTGTGTGTCCATGTATGTGTGTGTGTCATGTATGTGTGTGTCCATCTATGTGTGTGTGTCCATGAAAGTGTGTGTCCATGTTTGTGTGTGTGTCCATGTATGTGTGCCCATGTTTGTGAATGAGTCCATATATGTGCGTGTCCATGAATGTGTGCGTGTCATGTATGTGTCTGTCCATCTATGTGTGTGTGTGTCCATGAAAGTGTGTGTCCATGTTTGTGTGTGTGTCCATGTATGTGTGATCATGTTTGTGAATGAGTGCATATATGTGTGAGTCCATGTATATGTGTGTGTTCGTGTATTTGTGAGTGTGTCCATGTATGTGTCTGTAGCATCTATGTGTGTGTCTATGTATGTGTCTGTGGCATGTATGTGTGTGTCCATGTATGTGTCTGTGGCATGTATGTGTGTGTCAATGTATGTGTGTGTTCCCATATATGTGTGTGTCCATGTATGTGTGTGTTTCCATGTATGTGTGAGTCCATGTATATGTGTGTCCATGTATATGTGTGTGTCCATGTATGTGTGTGAATCCATGAACGTGTGTGTGTGTCCATGTATGTGTCTGTGGCATGTATGTGTGTGTCCATGTATGTCTGTGTGCATTTATGTGTGTGTGTCCATGTATGTGTGGGTGTCCATGATTATGAGTGAGTCCATGTATGTGTGTGAATCCATGAATATGTCTGTGTCCATGTGTGCGTGTGTCCATGTATGTGCGTGTGTCCATGTATGTGTGTGTGTCCATGTGTGTGTGTGTCCATGTATGTGTGTGTCCATGTATGTATGTATGTGTGTCCATGTATGTGTGTGTCCATGTGTGTGTGTCCATGCATGTGTGTGTGTCCATGTATGTTTGTGTGTCCATGCATGTGTGTGTGTCCCTGTATGTGTGTGTGTCCATGTATGTGAGTGTCCATGTATGTGTGTGTGTCCATGTATGCATGTGTGTCCATGTGTGTGTGTCCATGTATGTGTATGTGGCATGTATGTGTGTGTCCATGTATGTGTGTGTGTATGTATGTGTATGTGTCCATGTATGTGTGGGTGTCCATGATTGTGAGTGAGTCCATGTATGTGTGTGAATCCATGAATGTGTTTGTGTCCATGTATGTGTGTGTCCATGTATGTGTGTGTGTCCATGTATGTGTGTGTGTCCATGCATGTGTCTTTGTGTCCAAGTATTTGTGTGTCCATGTATGTGTGTGTGTCCATGTATGTGCGTGTCCATGTGTGTTTGTGTCCATGAATGTGTGTGTCCATGTATGTGTGTGTGCCCATGTATGTGTGTGTGTCCATGTATGTGAGTGTGTCCATGTATGTGTGTGTCCATGTATGTGTGTGTGTCCATGTATGTATGTGTGTCCATGTGTGTGTGTCCATGTATGTGTGTGTGTCCATCTATGTGTGTAAATCCATGAATGTGTGAGTGTCCATGTATGTGTATGTGTCCATGTATATGTGTGAGTCCATGTTTGTGTGTGTGTCCATGAATGTGAGCCCATATATGAGTGTATGTGTCCATGTATGTGTGTGTGTCCATTTATGTGTGTCCACGTATGTGTGTGAGTCCATGTATGTGTGCGTGTCATGTATGTGAGAGTCCATGTATGTGTGTGCCCATGTATGTGTCCATATATGTTTGAGTGTCCATGTATGTGTGTGTCCGTCCAGGTGTGTGTATCCATGTATGTTTGAGTCCATGCATGTGTGTGTCCATGTATGTGTTTGAGTCCATGTATGAGTGTGTGTGTCCATGTGTGTGTGTGTCCATGTATGTGTGCATGTCCAGTATGTGTGAGTCCATGTAAGTGTGTGTGTCCATGTGTGTGTGTCTATGTATGCATGTGTCCATGTATGTGTGTGTCCATGTTTGTGTGTGTGTGCATGTATTTGTGTGTGTGTCCATGTATGGGTGTGTCCATGTATGTGTGTGTGTCCATGTATGTGTGTGTGTCCATGTATGTGTGTGTGTTCATGCATGTGTGAGTCCACCTATGTGTGTGTGTCCATGTATGTTTGTGTCCATGTACGAATGTGTCCATGTATGTGTGTGTGTCCATATATGTGTGTGTGTCCATTTATGTGTGTCCATGTATGTGTGTGTGTGTCCATGTATGTGTGAGTCCATCTATGTGTGTGTGTCCATGTATGTTTGTGTCCATGTACGAATATGTCCATGTATGTGTGTGTGTCCATTTATGTGTCTCCATGTATGTGTGTGTATGTCCATGTATGTGTGTGCATCCATGTATGTGTGTGCATCCATGTATGTGTGTGAGACCATTTATGTGTGTCCATGTATGTATCTGTGTCCATGTATGCATGTGTGTCCATGTATGTGTGTGTCCATGTATGTGCGTGTGTCCATGTGTGTGTGTCCATGGATTGTGTGTGCCCATGGATGTGTGTGTGTCCATGTATGTGTGTGTGTGTCCAGGTGTGTGTATCCATGCATGTTTGAGTCAATGTATGTTTGTGCCCATGTATGTGTGTGTGTCCATGTATGAGAGTGTGACTATGTATGTGTGTGTTTCCACGAATGTGTGTGTGTCAATGTATGTGTGTGTCCATGAATATGTGTGTGTCCATGTATGTGACTGTGTCCATGTATGTGTGTGTGTGTCAATGTGTGTGTGTTCATGTATGTGTGTGTGTGTTCATGTATGTATGTGTGTCAATGTCTGTGTGTGTTCATGCATGTGTGTAAGTCCATGCATGTGTGTGTCCATGTGTGTGTGTGTCCATGTATGTGTGTGTGTGTGTGTGTGTCCAGGTGTGTGTATCCATGTATGCTTGAGTCCATGTATGTTTGTGTGCGTGTATGTGTGTGTCCATGTATTTGTGTGTGTCCATGTATGTGTGTGAGTCCTTGTATGTGTGGGTCCATGTATGTGTGTGTGTCCATGTATGTGTGTGTGTCCATTTATGTGTGTGTGTCCATTTATGTGTGCATGTATGTGTGTGTTTCCATGTGTGTGTGTGTTTCCATGTATGTGTGTGTCCATTGATGTGTGTGTCCATGTATCTGTGTGTTTCCATGTGTGTGTGTGTTTCCATGTATGTGTGTGTGTCAATGTACTTGTGTGTGTCATGTATATGTGTGTGTCCATGTATGTGTGAGTCCATGTATGTGTATGTGTCCATTTATGTGTGTGTGTCTATTTATGTGTGTGTCCATGTATGTGTGTGTTTTCATGTATGTGTGTGTTTCCATGTATGTGTGTGTGTCCATGTATGTGTGTGTGTCCATGTATGTGTGTGTGTCCATGTATGTGTGTGTGTCCATTTATGTGTGTGTCCATGTATGTATGTGTTTCCATGTGTGTGTGTGTGTTTCCATGTATGTGTGTGTGTCAATGTACTTGTGTGTGTCATGTATGTGTGTGTGTCCATGTATGTGTGAGTCCATGTAGGTGTATGTGTCTATTTATGTGGGTCCATGTATGTGTGTGTGTCCATGAGTGTATGTCCATGTATGTGTGTGTGTTTCCATTGATGTGTTTGCTTCCATGTATGTGTGTGTGACCATGTATGTATGTGTGCCCATGTATGTGTGTGTGTCCATTTGTTTGTGTGTGTGTGTCCATGTATGTGTGTGTGCCCATTTTTGTGTGTGTGTGTCCAGGTGTGTTTATTCATGTATGTTTGATTCCATGTATGTGTGTGTCCATGAATTTATGTGTGTCCATGTATGTGTATGTGTGTGTCCATGCATGTGTGTGTGTCCATGTATGTGTGAGTGTCCATGTGTGTGTGGTTTTTCCCATGTATATGTATGTGTCAATGCATGTGTGTATGTGTCCATGTATGTGTGTGTGTCCATCTGTAGGTGTCCATGGAGGTGTGTATGTGTCCATGTATGTGTATGTGTATGTGTCCATGTATGTGTGTGTGTCCATTTATTTGTGTGTCCATTTATGTGTGTCCATGTATGTGTGTATGTGTCCATGTATGTGTGTGTGTCCATTTATGTGTGTCCATGTATGTGTCCATGTATATGTGTATTTGTCCACCTATGTGTGTGTGCCCATGTATGTGTCCCTGTATGTGTGGTTTTTCCATGTATATGTATGTGTCCATTTATGTGTGTCCATGTATATGTTCATGTATATGGGTATGTGTCCATGTGAGTGTGTGTGTCCATTTATGTGTGTCCATGTATGTGTGCATGTGTTCATGTATGTGTGTGTTCCCATGTGTGTGTCCATGTATGTGTGTGTGTCCGTGGATGTGTGTGAGTCAATGTATGTGTGTGTGTCCAGGTGTGTGTATCCCTGTTATTTTGAGTCCATATATGTTTGTGCCCTTGTATGTGTGTGTGTCCATGTATGTGTGCGTGTGTGTCCATGTATGTGTGTGAGTCCTTATATGTGTCTGAATCAATGTATGTGTGTGTGTCCATGTGTGTGTGTGTCCATGTATGCGTGTGTGTCCATGTATGCGTGTGTGTCATGCATGTGTGTGTCCATGTATTTGTGTGTCCATGTATGTGTGTGATTCCATGTATGTGTGTCTCCATGTATGTGTGTATGTCCATGTATGTGTGCATGTCAATGTATGTATATGTTCATGTGTGTGTGTGTCTATGCATGTGTGTGTTTCCATGTATGTGTGTGTGTCCATGAGTGTGTGCCCATGTATGTGTGAGTCCATGTATGTGTGTCCATTTATGTGTGTATGTCCATGTATGTGTGCATGTCAATGTATGTATATGTTCATGTATGTGTGTGTCTATGCATGTGTGTGTTTCCATGTATGTGTGTGTGTCCATGAGTGTGTGCCCATGTATGTGTGAGTCCATGTATTTGTGTCCATGAATGTGTGTGTGTGTCCATTTATGTGTGTGCCCATGTGTGTGTGTCCATGTATGTGTGTGTCCATGTATGTGTGTATGTGTCCATTTATGTGTGTGTGCCCATGTGTCTGTGTCCCTGTATGTGTCTGTGTCCGTGTATGTGTGTGTGTCCATGTATGTGTGTGTGTCCATTTATGTCTGTGTCCATGTGTGTGTGTCCATATAAGTGTGTGAGTCCATGTATGTGTGTGTGTCCATTTGTGTCTGTGTCCATATGTGTGTGTCCATATAAGTGTGTGAGTCCATGTATGTGTATGTGTGTCCAGGTGTGTGTATCCATGTATGTTTAAGTCCTTGTATGTGTGTGAGTCCATTTACGTGTGTGTTTACATGTATGTGTGTGTGTCCATGTATGTGTGTGTGTGTCCTTGTATGTGTCTGAGTCAATGTATGTGTGTGTCCTGTATGTGTATGTGTCATGTATGTGTGTGTGTCCATGTATGTGTGTGTGTCTATGTATGTGTCTGTGTCCATGTATGTGTGTTTCCATGTGTGTGTCCATGTATGTTTGTGTGTCCATGTATGTGTGAGTACATGAATGTTTGTGTCCATGTATGGGCGTGTCAATTTATGTGTGTCCATGTATGTGTGTGTGTGTCCATGTAAATGTGCATTTGTGTGTCCATGTATGAGTTTGTGTCCATTTTTGTGTGTGTCCATGTGTGTGTCCATGTATGTGTGTGTCCATGTGTATGTGTGTGTCCATGTATATGTGTGTGTCCAAGTATGTGTGTGTCCATGTATGTGTGTGGGTTCATGTGTGTGTGTGTGTCCATGTATGTGTGTGGGTTCATGTGTGTGTGTCCAAGTGTGTGTCTTTGTCCATAGAGTCATAGAGTTATACAGCACAGAAAGAGGCCCTTCGGCCCATCGTGTCTGCGCCAGCCATCAAGCCCTGTCTATTCTAATCCCATTTTCCAGCACTTGGTCCATAGCCTTGTATGCTATGGCGTTTCAAGTGCTCATCTAAATGCTTCTTGAATGTTGTGAGGGTTCCTGCCTCTACCGCCCTTTCAGGCAGTGAGTTCCAGATTCCAACCACCCTCTGGGTGAAAAAGTTTTTCCTCAAATCCACTCTAAACCTCCTGCCCCTTACCTTGAAACTATAGCCCCTGGTTATTGACCCCTCGACTAAGGGGAAAAGTTCGTTTCTATCTACCCTATCTATGCCCCATATAATTTTGTACACCTCAATCAGGTCCCCCCTCAGCCTTCTCTGCGCTAAGGAAAACAACCCCAGCCTGTCCAGTCTCTCTTCATAGCTGAAGCGCTCCAGCCCAGGTAACATCCTGGTGAATCTCCTCTGCAGCCTCTCCAATGCAATCACATCCTTCCTATAGTGTGGCGACCAGAACTGCACACAGTATTCCAGCTGTGGCCTAACTAGCATTTTGTACAGCTCCATCATAACCTCCCTGCTCTTATATTCTATGCCTCGGCTAATGAAGGCAAGTATCCCATATGCCTGTTTTACCACCTTATCTACCTGTCCTGCTGCCTTCAGGGATCTATGTACATGCACACCAAGGTCCCTCTGATCCTCTGTCCTTCCTAGGATCCTACTATTCATTGTGTATTCCCTTGCCTTGTTAGTCCTCCCAAAATGCATCACCTCACACTTTTCAGGGTTAAATTCCATTTGCCACTGTTCTGCCCATCTGACCAACCCGTCTATATTGTCCTGTAGCCTGAGGCTTCCCTCCTCACTATTTACCACTTCACCAATTTTCGTGTCATCTGTGAACTTACTGATCATACCTCCTACATTCATATTTAAATCATTAATGTACACTACAAACAGCAAAGGACCCAGCACCGATCCCTGTGGTATACCACTGGACACAGGCTTCCAGTAACAAAGACAACTTTCGACCATCACCCTCTGCCTCCTGCCACTAAGCCAATTTTGGATCCAATGTGCCAAATTGCCCTGGATCCCATGGGCTCTTACCTTCTTGACCAGTCTCCCATGTGGGACTTTGTCAAAAGCCTTACTGAAGTCCATGTAGACTACATCAACTGCACTACCCTCATCCACACACCTAGACACCCCCTCGAAAAATTCAATCAAATTGGTCAGACATGATCTCCCCCTGACAAAGCCATGCTGACTATCCCTGATTAATCCCTGCCTCTCCAAGTGGAGACTGATTCTGTCCCTCAGAATTTTTTCCAATAATTTCCCTACCACTGATGTTAGGCTCACTGGCCTGTAGTTCCCTGGTTTATCCCTACTACCCTTCTTGAATAATGGTACTACGTTAGCTGTCCTCCAGTCCTCAGGCACCTCCCCTGTGGCCAGAGAGGTTCTGAAAATTTGTGTCAGAGCCCCTGCAATCTCCTCCCTTGCCTCACACATCAACCTGGGATACATCCCATCAGGGCTTGGGGATTTATCCACTTTTAAGCCTGCTAAAACCGTTAGTACCTCCTCCCTCTCAATACTAATTTGTTCAAGCATATCACAATCCCCATGCCTGATTTCTATGCCTACATCGTCCTTCTCCATAGTGAACACAGATGCAAAATATTCATTTAAAACCTCACCTACATCTTCCGGCTCTACACACAGATTGCCACTTTGGTCCCTAATGGGCCCTACTCTTTCCCTGGTTATCCTCTTGCCCTTAATATACTTATAAAACACCTTGGTATTTTCCTTTATTTTGCCCACCAGTATTTTTTCATGCCCCCTCTTTGCTCTCCTAATTTCTTTTTTAAGTACCCCCCTGCACTTTCTATACTCCTCTAGGGCTTCCACTGTTTTTAGTCCTTTGTATCTGCCAAAAGCCTCCCTTTTTTCCCGAATCCATTCTTATCTATCCCTTGACATCCAGGGTTCCCTGGGCTTGTTGGTCCCACCCTTGACCTTTACGGGAACATGTTGGCGTTGTACTCTCTCTATTTCCTTTCTGAAAGTCTCCCATTGCTCTGATGTGGATTTTCCTACAAGTAGCTGATCCCAGTCCATTCTGGCCAGATCCTGCCTTATCATATTAAAATCGGTCTTCCCCCCAATTTAGAACCTTTATTTCCCGTCCATCTTTGTCCTTTTCCATGACTACCTTAAATCTCACCGAATTATGGTCACTGTCACCAAAATGCTTTCCTACTGACACATCTACCACTTGCCCGGTTACATTCCCTAGAAATAGGTCCAGTACCGCCCCCTCTCCTGTAGGGCTTTCTACATGCTGGCTCAAAAAGCTCTCCTGGATGCAGTTTAAGAATTCCGCACCCTCTAAGCATTTCACACTCTGACTATCCCAGCTTATATGTGTCTCCATATATGTGTGTTTCCATGTGTGTGTGTGTCCATGTATGTGTGTGTGTCCATGTGTGTGTGTGTCCATATATGCGTGTGTCCATATATGTGTGTGTCCATGTGTGTGTGTCCATGTATGTGTGTGTCCATGTGTGTGTGTGTCCATATATGTGTGTGTCCATATATGTGTGTGTCCATGTGTGTGTGTCCATGTGTGAGTGTGTCCATGTGTGTGTGTGTCCATTTATGTTTGTGTGTCCATGTATGTGTGTGTGTCTCCAAGTCTGTGTTTGTCCATGTTTGCGTGTGTGTCCATGACCATTTGCGTCCATGTATGTGTGTTTGTCCATGTATGTATGTGTGTGTCCAAGTCTGTGTTTCCATGTTTGTGTGTGTGTCCATGACCGTTTGGGTCCATGTATGTGTGTTTGTCCATGTATGTGTGTGTCCATGTATGTATGTGTCAATTGATGTGTGTCCATGTATGTGTGTGTCCATGCATGTGTGTGAGACCATTTATGTGTGTGTGTGTCCATGTATGTGTGTGTCCATAGATGTGTGTGTGTGTGTGTGTCCATGTATGTGTGTGTGTCCATGTATGTGTGTGTCCATGTGTATGTGTGTGTTCATGTATGTGTCTGTGTCCATGTATGTGTGTGACCATGTGTGTGTGTATCCATGTCGGTGTGTGTGTCCATGAATGTATGTTTCCATGTATGTGTAAGTGTCCATGTATTTGTGTGTGTCCAAGTATGTGTGTGTCCATGTATGTGTGTTTCCATGCATGTGTGTGTGTCCAAGTATGTGTGTGTCCATGTGTGAGTGTTTCCATGTATTTGTGTGTGTCCATGTATTTGTGTGTCCATGTATATGTTTGTGTGTCCATGTGTGTGTGTGTGTCCATGTATGTGTGTGTGTGTCCATGTATGTGTGCGTGTCCATGTATGTGTGTGTGTCCATGTGTGTGTGTGTGTCCATGTATGTGTTTGTGTGTCCATGTATGTGTGTGTGTCCATGCATATGTGTGTGTGTCCATGTATATGTGTGTGTCCATTTATGTGTGTCCCCAAGAATATGTGTTTCCATGAATGTTTGTGTCCATGTATGTGTGTGTCCATGTATGTGTGTGTCCATGTATGTGTGAGTCCATATATGTGTGTGTCCATTTATGTTTGTGAGGCCATTTATGTATGTGTGTCCATGTGTGAGTGTCCATGTCTGTGTATCCATGTATGTGTGTCCATGTGTGTGTGTGAGTCGCAGTATGTGTGTGTGTCCATGTATGTGTGTGTCCATGTATGTGT
The DNA here is from genome assembly GCA_030390025.1 of Squalus acanthias. Lineage (NCBI taxonomy): Eukaryota > Metazoa > Chordata > Chondrichthyes > Squaliformes > Squalidae > Squalus > Squalus acanthias. The sequence goes on along the minus strand of JASTWF010000509.1, from coordinate 61,289 downwards.
GTCCATGTATGTGTGCCCATGTATGTGTGTGAGTCGAAGTATGTGTGTGTGTGTCTGTGTATGTGTGCGTGTCCATGTATGTGTGTGTCCATGTATGTGAGTGTCCATGAATGTGTGTGTCCATGAATGTGTGTGTCCATGTATGTGTGGGTTCATGTATGTGTGTGTCCATGCATGTGTGTGTGTCCATGTATGTGTGTGTCCATGAATGTGTGGGTTCATGTATGTGTGGGTTTATGTATGTGTGTGTCCATGTATGTGTGGGTCCATGTATGTGTGTCTCCATGCATGTGTGTGTCCATGTATGTGTGAGTCCATGTATGTGCGGGTCCATGAATGTGCATGTCCATGTATGTGTGGGTCCATGAATGAGTGTGTCTAGGTATGTGTGGGTCCATGTATGTGTGTGTCCATGTATGTGTGTGTCCATGTATGTGTGAGTCCATATATGTGTGTGTCCATGTATGTTTGTGAGGCCATTTATATATGTGTGTCCATGTGTGTGTATCCATGTCTGTGTATCCATGTATGTGTGTTCATGTGTGTGTGTGAGTCGAAGTATGTGTGTGTGTCCATGTATGTGTGTGTGTCCATGTATGTGTGTGTCCATGTATGTGTGTCCATGTATGTGTGTCCATGTATGTGTGTGAGTCGAAGTATGTGTGTGTGTGTCTGTGTATGTGTGCGTGTCCATGTATGTGTGTGTCCATATATGTGAGTGTCCATGATGTGTGTGTCCATGAATGTGTGTGTCCATGTATGTGTGGGTTCATGTATGTGTGTGTGTCCATGCATGCGTGTGTGTCCATGTATGTGTGTGTCCATGAATGTGTGGGTTCATGTATGTGTGGGTTTATGTATGTGTGTGTCCATGTATGTGTGGGTCCATCTTTGTGTGTCTCCATGTATGTGTGTGTCCATGTATGTGTGAGTCCATGTATGTGCGGGTCCATGAATGTGCATGTCCATGTATGTGTGGGTCCATGAATGAGTGTGTCTAGGTATGTGTGGGTCCATGTATGTGTGGGTCCATGTATGTGTGTGTCCATGTATGTGTGAGTCCATGTATGCATGTGTCCATGAATGTGTGTGTCCATGTATGTGTGGGTCCTTGTATGTGTGTGTCCATGAATGTTTGTGTCCATGTATGTGTGTGTCCATGAATGTTTGTGTCCATGAATGTTTGTGTCCATGAATGTTTGTGTCCATGTATGTGTGTGTCCATGTATGCATGTGTCCATGAATGTGTGTGTCCATGAATGTTTGTGTCCATGTATGTGTGGGTCCATGTATGTGTGGGTACATGTATGTGTGTCTCCATGTATGTGTGTGTCCATATATGTGTGTGTCCATGAATGTGTGTGTCCATGAAAGTGTGTGTCCATGTATGTGTGTGTCTATGAATGTTTGTGTCCATGTATGTGTGGGTACATGTATGTGTGTGTCCATGAATGTGTGTGTCCATGAATGTGTGTGTCCATGTATGTGTGTGTCTATGAATGTTTGTGTCCATGTATGTGTGGGTCCATGTATGTGTGTCTCCATGTATGTGTATGTGTTCATGCGTGTGTGTGTGTTCATGTATGTGTGGGTCCACGTATGTGTGACTCCATGTATATGTGTGTGTCCATGTATGTGTGAGACCATGTATGTGTGGGTCCATGAATGTGCATGTCCATGTATGTGTGGGTCCATGAATGTGTGTGTCCATGTATGTTTGTGTCCATGTATGTGTGTGTCCATGTATGTGTGTGTCCATATATGTGTGTGTCCATGAATGTGTGTGTCCATGAAAGTGTGTGTCTATGAATGTTTGTGCCCATGTATGTGTGGGTACATGTATGTGTGTGTCCATGAATGTGTGTGTCCATGTATGTGTGTGTCTATGAATGTTTGTGTCCATGTATGTATGGGTCCATGTATGTGTGTGTCCATGTATGTGTATGTGTTCATGTGTGTGTGTGTGTTCATGTATGTGTGGGTCCATGTATGTGTGACTCCATGTATATGTGTGTGTCCATGTATGTGTGAGACCATGTATGTGTGGGTCCATGTATGTGTGTGTCCATGTATGTGTATGTGTTCATGCGTGTGTGTGTGTTCATGTATGTGTGGGTCCACGTATGTGTGACTCCATGTATATGTGTGTGTCCATGTATGTGTGAGACCATGTATGTGTGGGTCCATGAATGTGCATGTCCATGTATGTGTGGGTCCATGAATGTGTGTGTCCATGTATGTTTGTGTCCATGTATGTGTGTGTCCATGTATGTGTGTGTCCATATATGTGTGTGTCCATGAATGTGTGTGTCCATGAAAGTGTGTGTCTATGAATGTTTGTGCCCATGTATGTGTGGGTACATGTATGTGTGTGTCCATGAATGTGTGTGTCCATGAATGTGTGTGTCCATGTATGTGTGTGTCTATGAATGTTTGTGTCCATGTATGTGTGGGTCCATGTATGTGTGTGTCCATGTATGTGTATGTGTTCATGCGTGTGTGTGTGTTCATGTATGTGTGGGTCCATGTATGTGTGACTCCATGTATATGTGTGTGTCCATGTATGTGTGAGACCATGTGTGTGTGGGTCCATGAATGTGCATGTCCATGTATGTGTGGGTCCATGAATGTGTGTGTCCATGTATGTGTGGGTCCATGTATGTGTGGGTCCATGTATGTGTGTGTCCATGAATGTTTGTGTCCATGTATGTGTGTGTCCATGAATGTGTGTGTCCATGTATGTGTGGGTCCATGTATGTGTGAGTCCATGTATGTGTGGGTCCATGAATGTGTGTGTCCATGCATGTGTGGGTCCATGTATGTGTGTGTCCATGAATGTTTGTGTCCATGTATATGTGTGTCCATGAATGTTTGTGTCCATGAATGTTTGTCTCCATGTATGTGTGTGTCCATGTATGTGTGTGTCCATGAATGTGTGTGTCCATGAATGTTTGTGTCCATGTATGTGTGGGTCCATGTATGTGTGGGTCCATGTATGTGTGTCTCCATGTATGTGTGTGTCCATGATTGTGTGTGTCCATGATTGTGTGTGTCCATGTATGTGTGTGTCCATGTATGTGTGGGTCCATGTATGTGTGTGTCCATGCATGTGTGTGTGTCCATGTAGGTGTGTGTCCATGAATGTGTGCGTTCATGTATGTGTGAGTCCATGTATGTGTGTGTCCATGCATGTGTGCGTCCATGTATGTGTATGTGTGCATGTATGTGTGTGTATTCATGTATGTGTGCGTCCATGTATGTGTGTATCCATGTAACTGTGTGTCCATGTATGTGTGAGTCCATGTATTTGTGGGTCCCTGAATGTGTGTGTCCATTTATGTGTGGGTCCAAGTATGTGTGGGTCCATGCATGTGTGGGTCCATTAATGTTTGTGTACATGTATGTGTGTGCCCATGAATGTGTGTGTCCATGTATGTGTGGTTCCATATATGTGTGTGTCCATGAATGTGTGTGTCCATGAATGTTTGTGTCCATGTATGTGTGTGTCCATGTATGTGTGGGTCCATGTATGGGTGTGTCCATGTATGTGTGTGTCCATGAATGTGTGTGTCCATGAATGTGTGTGTCCATGTATGATTGTGTCCATGAATGTGTGTGTCCATGAATGTGTGTGTCCATGTATGTGTGTGTCTATGAATGTTTGTGTCCATGAATGTGTGTGTGACCATGTATGTGTGTCCATGAATGTGTGTGTCCATGTATGTGTGTGTGTGTCCATGTATGTGAATGTCCATGAATGTGTGTGTCCATGAATGTGTGTGTCCATGTGTGTGTGTGTCTATGAATGTTTGTGTCCATGTATGTGTGTGTCCATGAATGTGTGTGTGACCATGTATGTGTGTGTCCACGAATGTGTGTGTCCATGTATTTGTGTGTGTCCATGTATCTGAATGTCCATGAATGTGTTTGTCCATGTATGTGTGGTTCCATGTATGTGTGTGTCCATGAATGTGTGTGTCCATGAATGTGTGTGTGACCATGTATGTGTGTGTCCATGAATGTGTGGTTCCATGTATGCGTGTGTGTCCATGTATGTGTGTGTGTCCATGTGTGTGTGTGTATATTCATGTATGTGTGGGTCCATGTATGTGTGTCTCCATGTATGTGTGTGCCCGTGTATGTGTGAGTCCATGTATGTGTGGGTCCATGAATGTGCATGTCCATGCATGTGTGGGTCCATGAATGTGTGTGTCCATGAATGTGTGTGTCCATGTATGTGTGTGTGTCCATGTATGTGTGTGTCCATGAATGGGCGTGTCCATGAATGTGTGTGTCCATGAATGTGTGTGTCCATGAATGTGTGTGTCCATGTATGTGTGGGTCCATGTATGTGTGGGTCCATGTATGTGTGTGTCCATGAATGTGTGTGTCCATGTATGTGTGGGTCCATGTATGTGTGTGTCCATGCATGCGTGTGTGTCCATGTATGTGTGTGTCCATGTATGTGTGTGTCCATGAATGTGTGTGTCCATGTATGTGTGTGTCCATGTATGTGTGTGTCCATGCATGCGTGTGTGTCCATGTATGTGTGTGTCCATGAATGTGTGGGTTCATGTATGTGTGGGTCAATGTATGTGTGTGTCCATGTATGTGTTTCTCCATGTATGTGTATGTGTCCATGTATGTGTGTGTATTCATGTATGTGTGGGTCCATGTATGTGTGTCTACATGTATGTGTGTGTCCATGTATGTGTGAGATCATGAGTGTGCATGTCCATGTATGTGTGGGTCCATGAATTTGTGTGTCCATGTATGTGTGTGTCCATGTATGTGTGTGTCCATGTATGTGTGGTTCCATGTATGTGTGGGTCCATGTATGTGTGTGTCCATGTATGTGTGGGTCCATGAATGTGCATGTCCATGTATGTGTGGGTCCATGAATTTGTGTGTCCGTGTATGTGTGGGTCCATGTATGTGTGGGTATATGAATGTATGTGTCCATGTATGTGTGGGTCCATGTATGTGTGTGTCCATGAATGTTTGTGTCCATGTATTTTTGTGTCCATGAATGTGTGCGTCCATGTATGTGTGGGTCCATGTATGTGGTTGTCCATGTATGTGTGGGTCCATGTATGTGTGGGTCCATGTATGTGTGTGTCCATGTATGTGTGAGTCCATGCATGTGTGGGTCCATGAATGTGTGTGTCCATGTATGTGTGGGTCCATGTATGTTTGTGTCCATGAATGTGTGTGTACATGAATGTTTGTGTCCATGTATGTGTGGGTCCATGAATGTGCATGTCCATGCATGTGTGGCTCCATGAATCTGTGTGTCCATGAATGTGTGTGTCCATGTATGTGTGTGTGTCCATGTATGTGTGTGTCCATGAATGGGCGTGTCCATGAATGTGTGTGTCCATGAATGTGTGTGTCCATGTATGTGTGGGTCCATGTATGTGTGTGCCCATGTATGTGTGGGTCCATGTATGTGTGAGACCATGTATGTGTGGGTCCATGTATGTGTGTGTCCATGTATGTGTGGGTTCATGTATGTGTCGGTCAATGTATGTATGTGTCCATGTATGTGTGTGTATTCATGTATGTGTGGGTCCATGTATGTGTGTCTCCATGTATGTGTGTGTCCATGTATGTGTGAGGCCATGTATGTGTGGGTCCATGAATGTGCATGTCCATGTATGTGTGGGTCCATGAATTTGTGTGTCCATGTATGTGTGGGTCCATGTATGTGTGGGTCCATGAATGTGTGTGTCCATGTATGTGTGGGTCCATGTATGTGTGGGTCCATGTATGTGTGTGTCCATGAATGTTTGTGTCCATGTAGTTTTGTGTCCATGAATGTGTGCGTCCATGTATGTGTGGGTCCATGTATGTGGGTGTCCATGTATGTGTGGTCCCATGTATGTGTGGGTCCATGTATGTGTGTGTCCATGTATGTGTGAGTCCATGTATGTGTGGGTCCATGAATGTGTGTGTCCATGTATGTGTGGGTCCATGTATGTTTGTGTCCATGAATATTTGTGTCCATGTATGTGTGTGTCCATGAATGTTTGTGTACATGAATGTTTGTGTCCATGTATCTGCGTGTCCATGTATGTGTGTGTCCATGAATGTGTGTGTCCATGTATGTGTGTGTCTATGAATGTTTGTGTCCATGTATGTGTGGGTCCATGTATGTGTGTGTCCATGTATGTGTATGTGTTCATGCGTGTGTGTGTGTTCATGTATGTGTGGGTCCACGTATGTGTGACTCCATGTATATGTGTGTGTCCATGTATGTGTGAGACCATGTATGTGTGGGTCCATGAATGTGCATGTCCATGTATGTGTGGGTCCATGAATGTGTGTGTCCATGTATGTTTGTGTCCATGTATGTGTGTGTCCATGTATGTGTGTGTCCATATATGTGTGTGTCCATGAATGTGTGTGTCCATGAAAGTGTGTGTCTATGAATGTTTGTGCCCATGTATGTGTGGGTACATGTATGTGTGTGTCCATGAATGTGTGTGTCCATGTATGTGTGTGTCTATGAATGTTTGTGTCCATGTATGTGTGGGTCCATGTATGTGTGTGTCCATGTATGTGTATGTGTTCATGTGTGTGTGTGTGTTCATGTATGTGTGGGTCCATGTATGTGTGACTCCATGTATATGTGTGTGTCCATGTATGTGTGAGACCATGTATGTGTGGGTCCATGTATGTGTGTGTCCATGTATGTGTATGTGTTCATGCGTGTGTGTGTGTTCATGTATGTGTGGGTCCACGTATGTGTGACTCCATGTATATGTGTGTGTCCATGTATGTGTGAGACCATGTATGTGTGGGTCCATGAATGTGCATGTCCATGTATGTGTGGGTCCATGAATGTGTGTGTCCATGTATGTTTGTGTCCATGTATGTGTGTGTCCATGTATGTGTGTGTCCATATATGTGTGTGTCCATGAATGTGTGTGTCCATGAAAGTGTGTGTCTATGAATGTTTGTGCCCATGTATGTGTGGGTACATGTATGTGTGTGTCCATGAATGTGTGTTTCCATGAATGTGTGTGTCCATGTATGTGTGTGTCTATGAATGTTTGTGTCCATGTATGTGTGGGTCCATGTATGTGTGTGTCCATGTATGTGTATGTGTTCATGCGTGTGTGTGTGTTCATGTATGTGTGGGTCCATGTATGTGTGACTCCATGTATATGTGTGTGTCCATGTATGTGTGAGACCATGTGTGTGTGGGTCCATGAATGTGCATGTCCATGTATGTGTGGGTCCATGAATGTGTGTGTCCATGTATGTGTGGGTCCATGTATGTGTGGGTCCATGTATGTGTGTGTCCATGAATGTTTGTGTCCATGTATGTGTGTGTCCATGAATGTGTGTGTCCATGTATGTGTGGGTCCATGTATGTGTGAGTCCATGTATGTGTGGGTCCATGAATGTGTGTGTCCATGCATGTGTGGGTCCATGTATGTGTGTGTCCATGAATGTTTGTGTCCATGTATATGTGTGTCCATGAATGTTTGTGTCCATGAATGTTTGTCTCCATGTATGTGTGTGTCCATGTATGTGTGTGTCCATGAATGTGTGTGTCCATGAATGTTTGTGTCCATGTATGTGTGGGTCCATGTATGTGTGGGTCCATGTATGTGTGTCTCCATGTATGTGTGTGTCCATGATTGTGTGTGTCCATGATTGTGTGTGTCCATGTATGTGTGTGTCCATGTATGTGTGGGTCCATGTATGTGTGTGTCCATGCATGTGTGTGTGTCCATGTAGGTGTGTGTCCATGAATGTGTGCGTTCATGTATGTGTGAGTCCATGTATGTGTGTGTCCATGCATGTGTGCGTCCATGTATGTGTATGTGTGCATGTATGTGTGTGTATTCATGTATGTGTGCGTCCATGTATGTGTGTATCCATGTAACTGTGTGTCCATGTATGTGTGAGTCCATGTATTTGTGGGTCCCTGAATGTGTGTGTCCATTTATGTGTGGGTCCAAGTATGTGTGGGTCCATGCATGTGTGGGTCCATTAATGTTTGTGTACATGTATGTGTGTGCCCATGAATGTGTGTGTCCATGTATGTGTGGTTCCATATATGTGTGTGTCCATGAATGTGTGTGTCCATGAATGTTTGTGTCCATGTATGTGTGTGTCCATGTATGTGTGGGTCCATGTATGGGTGTGTCCATGTATGTGTGTGTCCATGAATGTGTGTGTCCATGAATGTGTGTGTCCATGTATGATTGTGTCCATGAATGTGTGTGTCCATGAATGTGTGTGTCCATGTATGTGTGTGTCTATGAATGTTTGTGTCCATGAATGTGTGTGTGACCATGTATGTGTGTCCATGAATGTGTGTGTCCATGTATGTGTGTGTGTGTCCATGTATGTGAATGTCCATGAATGTGTGTGTCCATGAATGTGTGTGTCCATGTGTGTGTGTGTCTATGAATGTTTGTGTCCATGTATGTGTGTGTCCATGAATGTGTGTGTGACCATGTATGTGTGTGTCCACGAATGTGTGTGTCCATGTATTTGTGTGTGTCCATGTATCTGAATGTCCATGAATGTGTTTGTCCATGTATGTGTGGTTCCATGTATGTGTGTGTCCATGAATGTGTGTGTCCATGAATGTGTGTGTGACCATGTATGTGTGTGTCCATGAATGTGTGGTTCCATGTATGCGTGTGTGTCCATGTATGTGTGTGTGTCCATGTGTGTGTGTGTATATTCATGTATGTGTGGGTCCATGTATGTGTGTCTCCATGTATGTGTGTGCCCGTGTATGTGTGAGTCCATGTATGTGTGGGTCCATGAATGTGCATGTCCATGCATGTGTGGGTCCATGAATGTGTGTGTCCATGAATGTGTGTGTCCATGTATGTGTGTGTGTCCATGTATGTGTGTGTCCATGAATGGGCGTGTCCATGAATGTGTGTGTCCATGAATGTGTGTGTCCATGAATGTGTGTGTCCATGTATGTGTGGGTCCATGTATGTGTGGGTCCATGTATGTGTGTGTCCATGAATGTGTGTGTCCATGTATGTGTGGGTCCATGTATGTGTGTGTCCATGCATGCGTGTGTGTCCATGTATGTGTGTGTCCATGTATGTGTGTGTCCATGAATGTGTGTGTCCATGTATGTGTGTGTCCATGTATGTGTGTGTCCATGCATGCGTGTGTGTCCATGTATGTGTGTGTCCATGAATGTGTGGGTTCATGTATGTGTGGGTCAATGTATGTGTGTGTCCATGTATGTGTTTCTCCATGTATGTGTATGTGTCCATGTATGTGTGTGTATTCATGTATGTGTGGGTCCATGTATGTGTGTCTACATGTATGTGTGTGTCCATGTATGTGTGAGATCATGAGTGTGCATGTCCATGTATGTGTGGGTCCATGAATTTGTGTGTCCATGTATGTGTGTGTCCATGTATGTGTGTGTCCATGTATGTGTGGTTCCATGTATGTGTGGGTCATGTATGTGTGTGTCCATGTATGTGTGGGTCCATGAATGTGCATGTCCATGTATGTGTGGGTCCATGAATTTGTGTGTCCGTGTATGTGTGGGTCCATGTATGTGTGGGTATATGAATGTATGTGTCCATGTATGTGTGGGTCCATGTATGTGTGTGTCCATGAATGTTTGTGTCCATGTATTTTTGTGTCCATGAATGTGTGCGTCCATGTATGTGTGGGTCCATGTATGTGGTTGTCCATGTATGTGTGGGTCCATGTATGTGTGGGTCCATGTATGTGTGTGTCCATGTATGTGTGAGTCCATGCATGTGTGGGTCCATGAATGTGTGTGTCCATGTATGTGTGGGTCCATGTATGTTTGTGTCCATGAATGTGTGTGTACATGAATGTTTGTGTCCATGTATGTGTGGGTCCATGAATGTGCATGTCCATGCATGTGTGGCTCCATGAATCTGTGTGTCCATGAATGTGTGTGTCCATGTATGTGTGTGTGTCCATGTATGTGTGTGTCCATGAATGGGCGTGTCCATGAATGTGTGTGTCCATGAATGTGTGTGTCCATGTATGTGTGGGTCCATGTATGTGTGTGCCCATGTATGTGTGGGTCCATGTATGTGTGAGACCATGTATGTGTGGGTCCATGTATGTGTGTGTCCATGTATGTGTGGGTTCATGTATGTGTCGGTCAATGTATGTATGTGTCCATGTATGTGTGTGTATTCATGTATGTGTGGGTCCATGTATGTGTGTCTCCATGTATGTGTGTGTCCATGTATGTGTGAGGCCATGTATGTGTGGGTCCATGAATGTGCATGTCCATGTATGTGTGGGTCCATGAATTTGTGTGTCCATGTATGTGTGGGTCCATGTATGTGTGGGTCCATGAATGTGTGTGTCCATGTATGTGTGGGTCCATGTATGTGTGGGTCCATGTATGTGTGTGTCCATGAATGTTTGTGTCCATGTAGTTTTGTGTCCATGAATGTGTGCGTCCATGTATGTGTGGGTCCATGTATGTGGGTGTCCATGTATGTGTGGTCCCATGTATGTGTGGGTCCATGTATGTGTGTGTCCATGTATGTGTGAGTCCATGTATGTGTGGGTCCATGAATGTGTGTGTCCATGTATGTGTGGGTCCATGTATGTTTGTGTCCATGAATATTTGTGTCCATGTATGTGTGTGTCCATGAATGTTTGTGTACATGAATGTTTGTGTCCATGTATCTGCGTGTCCATGTATGTGTGTGTCCATGAATGTGTGTGTCCATGTATGTGTGTGTCTATGAATGTTTGTGTCCATGTATGTGTGGGTCCATGTATGTGTGTGTCCATGTATGTGTATGTGTTCATGCGTGTGTGTGTGTTCATGTATGTGTGGGTCCACGTATGTGTGACTCCATGTATATGTGTGTGTCCATGTATGTGTGAGACCATGTATGTGTGGGTCCATGAATGTGCATGTCCATGTATGTGTGGGTCCATGAATGTGTGTGTCCATGTATGTTTGTGTCCATGTATGTGTGTGTCCATGTATGTGTGTGTCCATATATGTGTGTGTCCATGAATGTGTGTGTCCATGAAAGTGTGTGTCTATGAATGTTTGTGCCCATGTATGTGTGGGTACATGTATGTGTGTGTCCATGAATGTGTGTGTCCATGTATGTGTGTGTCTATGAATGTTTGTGTCCATGTATGTGTGGGTCCATGTATGTGTGTGTCCATGTATGTGTATGTGTTCATGTGTGTGTGTGTGTTCATGTATGTGTGGGTCCATGTATGTGTGACTCCATGTATATGTGTGTGTCCATGTATGTGTGAGACCATGTATGTGTGGGTCCATGTATGTGTGTGTCCATGTATGTGTATGTGTTCATGCGTGTGTGTGTGTTCATGTATGTGTGGGTCCACGTATGTGTGACTCCATGTATATGTGTGTGTCCATGTATGTGTGAGACCATGTATGTGTGGGTCCATGAATGTGCATGTCCATGTATGTGTGGGTCCATGAATGTGTGTGTCCATGTATGTTTGTGTCCATGTATGTGTGTGTCCATGTATGTGTGTGTCCATATATGTGTGTGTCCATGAATGTGTGTGTCCATGAAAGTGTGTGTCTATGAATGTTTGTGCCCATGTATGTGTGGGTACATGTATGTGTGTGTCCATGAATGTGTGTTTCCATGAATGTGTGTGTCCATGTATGTGTGTGTCTATGAATGTTTGTGTCCATGTATGTGTGGGTCCATGTATGTGTGTGTCCATGTATGTGTATGTGTTCATGCGTGTGTGTGTGTTCATGTATGTGTGGGTCCATGTATGTGTGACTCCATGTATATGTGTGTGTCCATGTATGTGTGAGACCATGTGTGTGTGGGTCCATGAATGTGCATGTCCATGTATGTGTGGGTCCATGAATGTGTGTGTCCATGTATGTGTGGGTCCATGTATGTGTGGGTCCATGTATGTGTGTGTCCATGAATGTTTGTGTCCATGTATGTGTGTGTCCATGAATGTGTGTGTCCATGTATGTGTGGGTCCATGTATGTGTGAGTCCATGTATGTGTGGGTCCATGAATGTGTGTGTCCATGCATGTGTGGGTCCATGTATGTGTGTGTCCATGAATGTTTGTGTCCATGTATATGTGTGTCCATGAATGTTTGTGTCCATGAATGTTTGTCTCCATGTATGTGTGTGTCCATGTATGTGTGTGTCCATGAATGTGTGTGTCCATGAATGTTTGTGTCCATGTATGTGTGGGTCCATGTATGTGTGGGTCCATGTATGTGTGTCTCCATGTATGTGTGTGTCCATGATTGTGTGTGTCCATGATTGTGTGTGTCCATGTATGTGTGTGTCCATGTATGTGTGGGTCCATGTATGTGTGTGTCCATGCATGTGTGTGTGTCCATGTAGGTGTGTGTCCATGAATGTGTGCGTTCATGTATGTGTGAGTCCATGTATGTGTGTGTCCATGCATGTGTGCGTCCATGTATGTGTATGTGTGCATGTATGTGTGTGTATTCATGTATGTGTGCGTCCATGTATGTGTGTATCCATGTAACTGTGTGTCCATGTATGTGTGAGTCCATGTATTTGTGGGTCCCTGAATGTGTGTGTCCATTTATGTGTGGGTCCAAGTATGTGTGGGTCCATGCATGTGTGGGTCCATTAATGTTTGTGTACATGTATGTGTGTGCCCATGAATGTGTGTGTCCATGTATGTGTGGTTCCATATATGTGTGTGTCCATGAATGTGTGTGTCCATGAATGTTTGTGTCCATGTATGTGTGTGTCCATGTATGTGTGGGTCCATGTATGGGTGTGTCCATGTATGTGTGTGTCCATGAATGTGTGTGTCCATGAATGTGTGTGTCCATGTATGATTGTGTCCATGAATGTGTGTGTCCATGAATGTGTGTGTCCATGTATGTGTGTGTCTATGAATGTTTGTGTCCATGAATGTGTGTGTGACCATGTATGTGTGTCCATGAATGTGTGTGTCCATGTATGTGTGTGTGTGTCCATGTATGTGAATGTCCATGAATGTGTGTGTCCATGAATGTGTGTGTCCATGTGTGTGTGTGTCTATGAATGTTTGTGTCCATGTATGTGTGTGTCCATGAATGTGTGTGTGACCATGTATGTGTGTGTCCATGAATGTGTGTGTCCATGTATTTGTGTGTGTCCATGTATCTGAATGTCCATGAATGTGTTTGTCCATGTATGTGTGGTTCCATGTATGTGTGTGTCCATGAATGTGTGTGTCCATGAATGTGTGTGTGACCATGTATGTGTGTGTCCATGAATGTGTGGTTCCATGTATGCGTGTGTGTCCATGTATGTGTGTGTGTCCATGTGTGTGTGTGTATATTCATGTATGTGTGGGTCCATGTATGTGTGTCTCCATGTATGTGTGTGCCCGTGTATGTGTGAGTCCATGTATGTGTGGGTCCATGAATGTGCATGTCCATGCATGTGTGGGTCCATGAATGTGTGTGTCCATGAATGTGTGTGTCCATGTATGTGTGTGTGTCCATGTATGTGTGTGTCCATGAATGGGCGTGTCCATGAATGTGTGTGTCCATGAATGTGTGTGTCCATGAATGTGTGTGTCCATGTATGTGTGGGTCCATGTATGTGTGGGTCCATGTATGTGTGTGTCCATGAATGTGTGTGTCCATGTATGTGTGGGTCCATGTATGTGTGTGTCCATGCATGCGTGTGTGTCCATGTATGTGTGTGTCCATGTATGTGTGTGTCCATGAATGTGTGTGTCCATGTATGTGTGTGTCCATGTATGTGTGTGTCCATGCATGCGTGTGTGTCCATGTATGTGTGTGTCCATGAATGTGTGGGTTCATGTATGTGTGGGTCAATGTATGTGTGTGTCCATGTATGTGTTTCTCCATGTATGTGTATGTGTCCATGTATGTGTGTGTATTCATGTATGTGTGGGTCCATGTATGTGTGTCTACATGTATGTGTGTGTCCATGTATGTGTGAGATCATGAGTGTGCATGTCCATGTATGTGTGGGTCCATGAATTTGTGTGTCCATGTATGTGTGTGTCCATGTATGTGTGTGTCCATGTATGTGTGGTTCCATGTATGTGTGGGTCCATGTATGTGTGTGTCCATGTATGTGTGGGTCCATGAATGTGCATGTCCATGTATGTGTGGGTCCATGAATTTGTGTGTCCGTGTATGTGTGGGTCCATGTATGTGTGGGTATATGAATGTATGTGTCCATGTATGTGTGGGTCCATGTATGTGTGTGTCCATGAATGTTTGTGTCCATGTATTTTTGTGTCCATGAATGTGTGCGTCCATGTATGTGTGGGTCCATGTATGTGGTTGTCCATGTATGTGTGGGTCCATGTATGTGTGGGTCCATGTATGTGTGTGTCCATGTATGTGTGAGTCCATGCATGTGTGGGTCCATGAATGTGTGTGTCCATGTATGTGTGGGTCCATGTATGTTTGTGTCCATGAATGTGTGTGTACATGAATGTTTGTGTCCATGTATGTGTGGGTCCATGAATGTGCATGTCCATGCATGTGTGGCTCCATGAATCTGTGTGTCCATGAATGTGTGTGTCCATGTATGTGTGTGTGTCCATGTATGTGTGTGTCCATGAATGGGCGTGTCCATGAATGTGTGTGTCCATGAATGTGTGTGTCCATGTATGTGTGGGTCCATGTATGTGTGTGCCCATGTATGTGTGGGTCCATGTATGTGTGAGACCATGTATGTGTGGGTCCATGTATGTGTGTGTCCATGTATGTGTGGGTTCATGTATGTGTCGGTCAATGTATGTATGTGTCCATGTATGTGTGTGTATTCATGTATGTGTGGGTCCATGTATGTGTGTCTCCATGTATGTGTGTGTCCATGTATGTGTGAGGCCATGTATGTGTGGGTCCATGAATGTGCATGTCCATGTATGTGTGGGTCCATGAATTTGTGTGTCCATGTATGTGTGGGTCCATGTATGTGTGGGTCCATGAATGTGTGTGTCCATGTATGTGTGGGTCCATGTATGTGTGGGTCCATGTATGTGTGTGTCCATGAATGTTTGTGTCCATGTAGTTTTGTGTCCATGAATGTGTGCGTCCATGTATGTGTGGGTCCATGTATGTGGGTGTCCATGTATGTGTGGTCCCATGTATGTGTGGGTCCATGTATGTGTGTGTCCATGTATGTGTGAGTCCATGTATGTGTGGGTCCATGAATGTGTGTGTCCATGTATGTGTGGGTCCATGTATGTTTGTGTCCATGAATATTTGTGTCCATGTATGTGTGTGTCCATGAATGTTTGTGTACATGAATGTTTGTGTCCATGTATCTGCGTGTCCATGTATGTGTGTGTCCATGAATGTGTGTGTCCATGAATGTTTGTGTCCATGTATGTGTGTGTCCATGTATGTGTGTGTCCATGAATGTGTGTGTCCATGAATGTGTGTGTCCATGTATGTGTGTGTCCATGTATGTGTGTGTCCATGAATGTTTGTGTCCATGTATGTGTGGGTCCATGTATGTGTGTGTCCATGTATGTGTGTGTCCATGAATGTGTGTGTCCATGAATGTGTGTGTCCATGAATGTATGTGTCCATGTATGTGTGGGTCCATGTATATGTGTGTCCATGAATGTGTGTGTCCATGAATGTTTGTGTCCATGTATGTGTGGGTCCATGTATGTGTGTGTCCATGAATGTGTGTGTCCATGAATGTGTGTGTCCATGAATATGTGTGTCCATGAATGTGTGGGTCAATGTATTTGTGTGTCCATGAATGTGTGTGTGTCCATGTATGTGTGTGTCCATGAATGTGTGTGTCCATGAATGTGTGTGTCCATGTATGTGTGTGTCCATGAATGTGTGTGTGTCCATGTATGTGTGTGTCCATGAATGTGTGTGTCCATGAATGTGTGTGTGTCCATGAATGTGTGTGTCCATGAATGTGTGTGTCCATGAATGTGTGTGTCCATTTGTGTATGTGTGTCCATATATGTGTGTCCATGTATGTGTGTGTCCATGTATGTGTGTATTCATGAATGTGTGTGTGTCCATGTATGTGTGTGTGTCCATGTATGTGTGTGTGTCCTTGTATGTGCATTTAGAAACATAGAAGATAGGAGCAAGAGTAGACCATTCGGCCCCTCGAGCCTGTTCCGCCATTCAATAAGATCATGGCTGATCATCCAAACTCAGTACCCTGTCCCTGCTTTCTCCCCATATCCCTTGATCCCTTTAGCCTTATGAAATATATCTAACTCCTTCTTGAATATATTTATTGAATTGGCCTCAACTGCCTTCTGTGGTAGAGAATTCCACATGTTCACCACTCTCTAGGTGAAGAAATTCCTCCTCATCTCAGTCCCAAATGGCTTACCCCTTATCCTTAGACTGTGACCCCTGGTTCTGGACTCCCCGGCCATCGGGAACATCCTTGCTGCATCTAGTCTGTCTAGTCCTGTTAGAATTTTATAAGTTTCAATGAGATCCCCTCTCATTCTTCTAAACTCCAGTGAGTATAAGCCTAATCGTCCCAATCTCTCTTCATACGTCATTCCTGCCATCCCAGGTATCAGTCTGGTGAATCTTCGCTGCACTCCCTCCATGGCAAGAACATCCTTTCTCAGATAAGGTGACCAAAACTGCACACAATACTCAAGGTGTGGTCTCATGTATGTGTGTGTATCCACGTATGTATGTGTCCATGTATGTGTGTGTACATGCATGTGCGTGTCCGTGCATCTGTGTGTTCATGCATATGTATGTGTCCATGTATGTGTGTGTGTCCATATATGTGTGTGTGTGTCCATGTATGTGTGTGTGTATCCATGTAGGGGTGTGTGTCCATTTATGTGTGTGTCCATGTATGTGTGTGTGTCCATGTATGTGTGTGTGTGTCCATGTATGTGTGTGTGTATCCATGTAGGGGTGTGTGTCCATTTATGTGTGTGTCCATGTATGTGTGTGTGTCCATATATGTGTGTGTGTGTGTGTCCATGTATGTGTGTGTGTGTATCCATGTATGAGTGCGTCTCCATGTAGTTTTGTGTGTCTATGTATGTATGTTTTTATGACTATGTGTGTGCGTTTATCTGTCGCCTGATTGTTTGTGTATGATTAGGGGAACGATTTCTATATTTATTGACATATTTAAGGTTTTCGACATCAGATCGTCTGCTTGTGGTCGCTAGTACATCACACGCTGGGAATTCAGCGAGTTTGTTTTCAAATCCGAATATCTACAACCGCTTTCTCACCACCTGTGAATATTGGGTTGCATTTATATATACTCGTGTGTTTGTGAGTGGGTCTGAATGGAGGTATAGTGAGCTTGAGTGTGTGTTTTTGTGTATGAGTTCATGTGTGTGAGAGAGGGAGATATCATTGGGTGTATAAGCATTCTGCGTGTCCGTCCCTGAGTGAAGTGTGTGTAAGTGTGTGTGTGTCTATATGTGTGTGTGTGATGTATATATAATGTGTGTCTATAAATGTTTCTGTGTGTGATGTATATCATTTGTTTGTCTGTCTATATATCTGATGTATATTCGTGATGCATATATATATATGTGAAATATATATGCATGTTTATATATGTGTACTCCGGTATAAATATACCGGTGTCTAAATATATGTGTGTTGGATGTATATATGTGTTTCTGTATGAGTGATATATTTTTGCCTGTGTATGTGTGAGTTTGATGTATATATGTGTCTCTGTATGAGTGATATATTTTTACCTGTGTATGTGTGAGTTTGATGTATATATGTGTCTCTGTATGAGTGATATATTTTTGCCTGTGTATGTGTGAGTTTGATGTATATATGTATGTGTGTGTGCTTCAGTCGATATAGATGTGCACATGTGCAGCCTAGGAATTGCTGTTGCTGATTTTAAACCATGGATGTTTTGATATAACATCCATTCCTCTGAAATGGGTTAACACCTGTTAAATAGTGGACGGGCGTAATGTCCCTTGGCTGCCTTCCACCCGCTAATATCACCCACAGTAATGCTTCGATAAGGGCAGGATCGGTCCAGGACCAATGATTCCATCGGGGCCGGGTAGCCCTGGGTGAGAATGGAGTAAATGGCTCCTGTAATGATGGGCCCAGGTCACATTGCTCTGAGCTGTGTCACATCTGGATGTAAAGCCTTCGATCGAGCTTGCTCAGAGAGTAAAGTATTTGCCTGCATATCAAAGCTGCCCAGCCAAACGAGCAGGGACCGTAAAATGCACTGTGCAGAAATCACACCGTGTCATATTCCAGTCAGAACGAGTTCCCCATTCATTGCATGGACACATGTACTGTTAGGGGTAAGTACACACAGAGTATCCCCTTCTATACACCATATGGTGCGCACACACACACACATAAACACCCTCACACACATAAAGGTATACACACCTTCACACACAAAGCCACACACACACAGCCTCACACACACGCGTATACACACAGGCTCACACTCACACACACATACATGTACTTACACACATGCAAATGCACATATACACAGATACATATACACTAACATGCACACTAACACAAACACACTCATACACACATATACTCACATACACACTCACACTCTCACACACACTCTCACAGACAATCTCACACACACTCACACTCAAACACTCGTATTCACACACACACACACTCACACTCACATACACCCACACACCCTCTCTCTCACACACACACTCACACACACTCATATTCACACACACACATACACACTGACACACACTCTCACACACTCACACACTCACACACACACACACTCACACACACTCACCCTCACACACACACTCA
>JASTWF010000509.1:22500-25000 GCA_030390025.1 Squalus acanthias | reverse complement strand
CCTCACACACACACCCTCACACACACACCCTCACACACACACCCTCACACACACACCCTCACACACACACCCTCACACACACACCCTCACACACACACCCTCACACACACACCCTCACACACACACCCTCACACACACACCCTCACACACACACCCTCACACACACACCCTCACACACACACCCTCACACACACACCCTCACACACACACCCTCACACACACACCCTCACACACACACCCTCACACACACACACCCTCACACACACACACCCTCACACACACACACCCTCACACACACACACCCTCACACACACACCCTCACACACACCCTCACACACACACACACACACACCCTCACACACACACCCCCTCACACACACACACACACACCCTCACACACACACACACTCACACACACACACACTCACACACACACACACTCACACACACACACACTCACACACCCTACACTCACACACACACCCACACACACACACACCCTCACACACACACCCTCACACACACACCCTCACACACACACCCCTCACACACACACCCTCACACACACACACCCTCACACACACACCCTCACACTCACACACACACCCTCACACACACACCCTCACACACACACACACACCCTCACACACACACACCCCCTCACACGCACACACACCCTCACACGCACACTCACCCTCACACACACACACCCTCACACACACACACCCTCACACACACACCCCCTCACACACACACTCGCACACACACCCTCACACGCACACACACCCTCACGCACACACACGCACGCACACTCTCACACGCACATATACACACACTCCCTCACACACGCACTCTCACACACACACTCTCACATACACACATACACACATCCTCACACACTCTCTCTCAGACACAGACACACACACGCACTTTCACACACACACTCTCTCTCACACACACACTCTCTCTCTTTCTCACACACTCTCTCTCACACTCACACATACACACCCTCACACACACACCCTCACACACACACACACACACACACACACACACACACACACGACCCTCACACACACGACCCTCACACACACACACACACACACACACACGTCCCTCACACACAGACACACACACCCTCACACACACACCCTCACACACCCTCACACACACACCCTCACACACCCTCACACACACACCCTCACACATACACACATCCTCACACACTCTCTCTCACACGCACACACACCCTCACACATACACACCCTCACACACACACCCTCACACACACACACCCTCACACACACACACCCTCACACACACACTCACACACACACGCACACACACGACCCTCACACACACACACACACACACACGTCCCTCACACACAGACCCTCACACACACACCCTCACACACCCTCACACACACCCTCACACACACCCTCACACACTCTCTCTGACACAGACACACACACGCACTTTCACACACACACTCTCTCTCTTTCTCACACACTCTCTCTCACACGCACACACACCCTCACACATACACACCCTCACACACACACCCTCACACACACACCCTCACACACACACCCCCTCACACACACACCCCCTCACACCCTCACACACACACACCCTCACACACACACACCCTCACACGCACACACACCCTCACACGCTCACACCCTCACACGCACACACCCTCACACGCACACACACCCTCACACGCACACACACCCTCACACGCACACACACCCTCACACCCTCACACACACACCCCCTCACACACACACCCTCACACACACACACACCCACACACACACCCTCACGCACACACACACACCCTCACGCACACACACACGCACACTCTCACACGCACATATACACACACTCCCTCACACACGCACTCTCTCACACACACACTCTCACATACACACATACACGCATCCTCACACACTCTTTCTCAGACACAGACACACACACGCACTCACACACACACTCTCTCTCACACACACACACACTCTCTCTCTTTCTCACACACTCTCTCTCACACGCACACACACCCTCACACACACACACACCCTCACACACACACCCTCACACACACACACACCCTCACACACACACCCTCACACACACACCCTCACACACACACCCTCACACACACCCTGACACACACACACCCTCACACACCCACACACACCCTCACACACGCACACACACCCTCACACACGCACTCTCTCTCTCACACACATGCTCTCACATACACACACACACACACTCACACACACACCCTCATACATACATCCTTACACACACACACTCTCTCACTCACACACACACTGTCTCACACACACACTCTCTCTCACATACACACACACTCACACACACACTCCTCATACACACATCCTCACACACACACCTCTCTCACACTCTCTCTCACACACACACTCTCTCTCACACACACTCTCTCACACACACCCTCACCCTCACACACAAA
>JASTWF010000509.1:0-20000 GCA_030390025.1 Squalus acanthias | reverse complement strand
CACACACAGAGAGACTGGGTGGGGATAGAGAGAGAGAGAGCAAGACAGAGAGAGAAAGACAGAGAGAGAGTGGGGAGAGAGAGACAGACAGAGAGAAGGAGAGACACAGAGAGAGTGGGGAGAGAGAGACACAGAGAGACTGGGTGGGGATAGATAGAGAGAGAGAGAGAGAGCAAGACAGAGAGAGGAAGAGACACAGAGAGAGTGGGGTGAGAGAGACAGACACAGAGAGACAGGGTGGGGATAGAGAGAAAGAGAGAGAGACAGAGAGAGACACACAGACAGAGGGAGAGCGGGGCAGGGATCGAGAGAGAATCGAAAGGCAGCCAGGATAATAGAGAAAGAGTTTGAAAGATTGATGGGGCGGTAGGTCTCTCTCCTGGGGGATGGTCGGTTGTAACGATGGTCACCCGGTGACAGTACAGGGACCTGGGACACCAGAAACATCGCCGTTTGGTACATGTGGGCAGAGCAGTGGCAGATGCCCCGGCGAGATGTGACCTCTGGATGCCGTCTATACTGCGGCTGTCTGTTAAGCTGGAGTCCCAGTTTGACACCCAGTATTTTGGGGGAATACACACGTTGGGGAGTTTGACAAAGTCCAAGTAGGCCCCAGTCACTAAAGCTGCCCCCCTGTTGATATTAAAGATGTGTTTACATTCCTTCAGGTTCAGAGTCTATAGGAAGTGTGTGTGTGTGTGTGCGGGCAGCTTCCTCTCTCAATGACACTTGTATGTCTCTGTTCCTCCCTCCCTCTCTCTCTCCTCTGCCTGCCTCTCCCCTGTGTCCGTATCTCTCTCTGTCTCTCTCTCTCGCTCTCTGTCTCTCTCTATCACTGTCTCTCTCTCTCCCTGTCTCTCTCTGTGTCTCCCTCTCTCCCTCCCTGTCTCTCTCTCTCTCTCTCTCTCCTCTGCCTGCCTCTCCCCTGTGTCCGTATCTCTCTCTGTCTCCCTCGCTCCCTCTCTCTCTCTCTGTCTCTCTGTCTCTCTCCCTCTCTCTCTCCCTGTCTCTCTGTGTCTCTCTCTCTCTGTCTCTCCCTCCCTGTCTCTCTCTCCCTGTCTCTCTGTCTCTCTCTCTCTCTCTCTCTGTCTCTCTCTCTCTCTCTGTCTCTCTCTGTCTCTCTCTGTCTCTCTGTCTCTCTCTCTCTGTCTGTCCCTCTCTCTCTGTCTCTCTCTCTGTCTCTCTCTCTGTCTCTCCCTCCCTGTCTCTCTCTCCCTGTCTCTCTCTCCCTGTCTCTCTCTCTCTCTCTGTCTCTCTCTCTCTGTCTCTCTCTCTCTCTGTCTCTCTCTGTCTCTCTCTGTCTCTCTCTCTCTGTCTGTCCCTCTCTCTCTGTCTCTCTCTCTGTCGCTCTCTCTCTCTCTCTCTCTCTCTGTCTCTCTCTGTCTGTCTCTCCCTCTCTCTCGCTCTGTCGCTCTCTCTGTCTCTCTCTCTCTCTCTCTCTCTGTCTCTCTCTGTCTCTCTCTCTCTGTTTCTCTCTCTGTTTCTCTCTCTGTCTCTCTCTCTGTCTCTCTCTCTGTCTCTCTGTCTCTCTCTCTCTCTCTCTGTCTCTCTCTCTCTGTCTCTCTGCTTCTCGGTCTCTCTCTCTGTCTCTCCCTCTGTCTCTCTCTGTCTCTCTGTCTCTCTCTCTCTGTGTCTCTGCCTCTCTCTCTCTGTCTGTCTCTCTCTCTGTCTCTGCCTCTCTCTCTCTGAGTCTCTGCCTCTCTCTCTCTCTGTCTCTCTCTGTCTCTCTCTGCCTCTCTGTCTCTCTCTCTCTGCCTCTCTCTCTCTGTCTGTCTCTCTCTCTCTGTCTCTCTGCCTCTCTGTCTCTCTCTCTCTGCCTCTCTCTCTCTGAGTCTCTGCCTCTCTCTCTCTCTGTCTCTCTCTGTCTCTCTCTGCCACTCTCTGTCCTCTGAAAATGAAATGGATGAAAGCGCCTTTGGTCCCCGGTAAGAAGAGCTTGCGGTGTGTGTGATTCAGTGGTGTGAGGTTGGAGTGGCAGTGCTGAGGTCCCGGGTCCCTCCATCGATTGGCTGTCCTGCTGCACACCAGCCCATCGATCGGATGCAGCTCCTGTCGCATGGCTTGTTTCATCCTTGTATCATCATCGAACACTAGTAACGGTCACAGAGAACAAGGTTTATCACACAGGCCGCAGGAGAGTCATGGATGGCAGCCAGAAACCCAGAGAGACGCATTCCCACAGCCCAGCTTGACAAACACAGTCACGGAGATCCCCAGATGATGCCTGGATAATCGGGCCGAGGAAAACACGGGCCCAATATAGACAACGAGAGAGATGGACTGAAAGAAAGAAAGAGAGAAAGGGACAGAGAAGAGAGGGGGAAGGCAGAGAAGAAAGAGCAAGAGAGACAACAACAACTTGCATTTGTACAGCGCCTAGAACACAGTAAAACATCCCAGGGTGCTTCACAGGAGCGATTATCAGTCAAAATTTGTCACCGAGCCACATAAGGCGATATTAGGACAGGTGACCAAAGGCTGGGTCGAAGAGGTCGGTTTTAAGGAGCGTCTTAAAGGAGGAGAGAGAGGCGGAGAGGTTTAGAGAGAGAATTCCAGAGCTCGGGGCCCAGGCAGCTGAAGGCACGGCCACCAATGGTGGAGCGATGGAAATCGGGGGATGCGCAAGAGGCCAGAATTGGAGGAGCGCAGAGATCTCGGGGGGTTGTAGAGCGTGGAGGAGGTTACAGAGATAGGGAGGGGCGCGAGGGCCGCGGAGGGATTTGAACACAAGTATGAGAATTTTGAAAGCGAGGAGTTGCTTAACCGGGAGCCGATGTGGATCAGAGAGCACAGGGGGTGACGGGCGAACGGGACTCGGTGCGAGTTAGGACACGGGGCAGCACAGTTTTGGATGAGCTCAAGCTTACGTAGGGTGGAAAGTGGGAGGCAGCCAGGAGTGCGCTGGAATAGTCAAGTCTAGAGGTAACAAAGGCATGGATGAGGGTTTCAGCAGCGGCTGAGCTGAGGTAGGGTACGGAGACGGGCGATGTTACGGAGGTGGAAATAGGCGGTCTTAGTTATGGCGTGGATATGTGGTCTGAAGCTCATTTCAGGGTCAAATATGATACCAGGGTGTCAAATAGTCTGGTTCATTAACAGTGGGCTATTATGGGAATGGTAGCATAGTGGTGATGTCACTGGGCTAGTAATCCAGAGGCCTGAACTAATGATCCAGAGACGTGAGTTCAAATCCCAGCACGGCAGCTGGGGAATTTCAATTCAGTTAATTAAATAAATCTGGAATTAAAAGCTAATATCAGTAATGGTGACCATGAAACTATTCACAGAATCCCCACAGTGCAGATAGAGGCCATTTCAGCCCATCGAGCCTGCACCGACACATATCCCAGTAACCCCATGTATTTAATCCCCCTAACACTAAGGGTCAATTTATCATAGCCAAATCAACCTAACCCGCTCATCTTTGGACTGTGGGAGGAAACCGGAGCACCCGGAGGAAACCCACGCAGACACGGGGAGAATGTGCAAACTCCGCACAGACAGTCACCCGAGGCCGGATTCGAACCCGGGTCCCTGGCGCTGTGAGGCAACAGTGCTAACCACTATGCCACCGTGTTGCCTTATGAGAAGTCGCACAACACCAGGTTATAGTCCAACAGTTTTATTTGAAATCACAGAGCTTTCGGAGCGCTGCTCCTTCGTCAGGTGAAGTGAAGAGATGCATATAGGCACGGCATATATAGTCAGAGAACACAGCCAGGTGACTACAGTTAATCTTTCTAACTTATAAAGGGCAGTTGGAAAGATTAACTGTAATCACCTGGCAGTGTTCTCTGACTATATATGCTGTGCCTATATGCATCTCTTCACTTCACCTGACGGAGGAGCAGTGCTCTGAAAGCTTGTGATTTCAAATAAAGCTGTTGGACTATAACCTGGTGTTGTGCGACTTCTCACATTTGTCCACCCCATCTCCACATCGTGAAACTATTAGATTGTCGTAAAAACCCAACTGGTTCACGAATGTCCTTCAGGGAAGGAAATCTACCGCCCTCACCCGGTCTGGCCGATGTGTGACTCCAGACCCACAGCGATGCGGTTGACTGTTAACTGCCCTCTGAAATGGCCGAGCAAGCCACTCAGTTTGACCAAACTGCGACAAAGAACAGCGGTTCAAGAAGGCGGTTCACCACCACCTTCTCAAGGGCAATTAGGGATGGGTAATAAATGCTGGCCTTGCCAGCGACGCCCACATCCCAGGAATGAAAAAAAAAGGCTCAGACAGTTGCCAGGGAGGGGGATGGAGTCGGTGGCCGGGGAATGGAGTTTGTGGCGGGGACCAAAGACAATGGCTTCGGTCTTCCCAATTTTTAGTTGCAGGAATTTCTGCTCATCCAGAACACTGGATGTCGGACAAGCAGTCTGACAATTTAGAGACTGCGGAGGGGTCGAGAGAGGTGGTGGTGAGGTAGAGCTGGGTGTCGTCAGCGAACATGTGGAAACTGACGCTGTGTTTTCGGATGATGTCGCCGAGGGGGCAACATGTAGATGAGAAATAGGAGGGGGCCAAGGATAGATCCTTGGGGGACACCAGAGGTAACGATGCGGGAGCAGGAAGAGAAGCTGTTGCAGGTGATTCTCAGTCTACGATTAGATAGGTAAGAATGGAAGCAGGCGCGAGCAGTCACAAACAGCTAGACGAGAGTGGAGAGGCGTTGGAGAAGGATGGAGTGGTCAACCGTGTCAAAGGCTGGTGACAGGTTGAGAAGAATGAGGAGGGTTAGTTTACCATGGCAACAGTCACAAAGAATGCATTTGTAACTTTGATAAGTGCGGTAGGCGTGGAAACCTGATTGGAGACATTCAAACATGGAGATCGGAGAAAGATGGGCATGGATTTGGGAGCCGAAAGCATGGTCAAGTGCTTTGAAGAGGAATGGGCTGTTGGAGATGGGGTGGAAGTTTGCAAGGACGGAGGGGGTCGAGGGATTTTTTGAGGAGGGGTGCGGTGATTGCAGAGTTGAAGGGGAGGAGGACAGCAACTGAGGAGAGCGAACCGTGAATAATATCAGTAAATCGTGGAGCCAGGAAGGAAAGTTGGGTGGTCAGCAGTTTAGTGGGAATAGGTCTCATAGACAAGATGATCATGGAGGGGTCAGGAGGGGAGATCGGAGATAAACTGGAGAAAGATGTGAGTTCAGGGCTAGGGCTAGAGAAACACAGTGAGAGACACAGAGTGAGAGACACAGAGTGAGAGACACAGAGTGAGAGACACAGAGTGAGAGACACAGAGTGAGAGACACAGAGTGAGAGACACAGAGTGAGAGAGACAGAGTGAGAGAGACACAGAGTGAGAGAGACAGAGTGAGAGAGACAGAGTGAGAGAGACAGAGTGAGAGACACAGAGTGAGAGAGACACAGAGTGAGAGAGACAGAGTGAGAGAGACACAGAGTGAGAGAGACACAGAGTGAGAGAGACACAGAGTGAGAGAGACACAGAGTGAGAGAGACACAGAGTGAGAGAACAGAGTGAGAGAGACCAGAGTGAGAGACACAGAGTGAGAGAGACACAGAGTGAGAGACAGAGTGAGAGAGACACAGAGTGAGAGAGACACAGAGTGAGAAGACAGAGTGTGAGAGACACAGAGTGAGGAGACACAGAGTGAGAGAGACACAGAGTGAGAGAGACACAGAGTGAGAGACACAGAGTGAGAGACACAGAGTGAGAGAGACAGAGTGAGAGAGACACAGAGTGAGAGAGACACAGAGTGAGAGAGACACAGAGTGAGACACAGAGTGAGAGAGACAGAGTGAGAGAGACACAGAGTGAGAGAGACACAGAGTGAGAGACACAGAGTGAGAGAGACAGAGTGAGAGACACAGAGTGAGAGAGCACAGAGTGAGAGACACAGAGTGAGAGAGACAGAGTGAGAGAGACACAGAGTGAGAGAGACACAGAGTGAGAGAGACACAGAGTGAGAGACACAGAGTGAGAGAGACAGAGTGAGAGAGACACAGAGTGAGAGAGACACAGAGTGAGAGAGACAGAGAGTGAGAGAGACACAGAGTGAGAGAGACAGAGTGAGAGAGACAGAGTGAGAGAGACAGAGTGAGAGAGACACAGAGTGAGAGACACAGAGTGAGAGACACAGAGTGAGAGAGAGACAGAGTGAGAGAGACACAGAGTGAGAGACACAGAGTGAGAGACACAGAGTGAGAGAGACACAGAGTGAGAGACACAGAGTGAGAGAGACACAGAGTGAGAGAGACAGAGTGAGAGAGACACAGAGTGAGAGAGACAGAGTGAGAGAGACACAGAGTGAGAGAGACACAGAGTGAGAGGACACAGAGTGAGAGACACAGAGTGAGAGAGACAGAGTGAGAGAGACACAGAGTGAGAGAGACACAGAGTGAGAGACACAGAGTGAGAGAGACAGAGTGAGAGAGACAGAGTGAGAGAGACACAGAGTGAGAGAGACAGAGTGAGAGAGACACAGAGTGAGAGACACAGAGTGAGAGACACAGAGTGAGAGACACAGAGTGAGAGACACAGAGTGAGAGACAGAGTGAGAGAGCACAGAGTGAGAGAGACAGAGTGAGAGAGACACAGAGTGAGAGAGACAGAGTGAGAGAGACACAGAGTGAGAGAGACACAGAGTGAGAGAGACACAGAGTGAGAGAGACAGAGTGAGAGACACAGAGTGAGAGAGACACAGAGTGAGAGAGACAGAGTGAGAGAGACACAGAGTGAGAGAGACACAGAGTGAGAGAGACACAGAGTGAGAGAGACACAGAGTGAGAGAGACACAGAGTGAGAGAGACACAGAGTGAGAGAGACACAGAGTGAGAGACACAGAGTGAGAGAGACAGAGTGAGAGAGACACAGAGTGAGAGACACAGAGTGAGAGAGACACAGAGTGAGAGAGACACAGAGTGAGAGAGACACAGAGTGAGAGACACAGAGTGAGAGACTCAGAGTGAGAGAGACAGAGTGAGAGACACAGAGTGAGAGAGACACAGAGTGAGAGACACAGAGTGTGAGAGACACAGAGGAGACAGAGTGAGAGACACAGAGTGAGAGAGCACAGAGTGAGAGAGACACAGAGTGAGAGACACAGAGTGAGAGACACAGAGTGAGAGAGACACAGAGTGAGAGAGACAGAGTGAGAGACACAGAGTGAGAGACACAGAGTGAGAGAGACACAGAGTGAGAGAGACAGAGTGAGAGAGACAGAGTGAGAGAGACAGAGTGAGAGAGACAGAGTGAGAGACACAGAGTGAGAGAGACACAGAGTGAGAGTGACAGAGTGAGAGAGACACAGAGTGAGAGAGACAGAGTGAGAGACACAGAGTGAGAGAGACACAGAGTGAGAGAGACAGAGTGAGAGAGACAGAGTGAGAGAGACAGAGTGAGAGAGACAGAGTGAGAGACACAGAGTGAGAGAGACAGAGTGAGAGAGACACAGAGTGAGAGAGACAGAGTGAGAGAGACCAGAGTGAGAGAGACAGAGTAGAGAGCCAGAGAGACACAGAGTGAGGAGACACAGAGTGAGAGAGACACAGAGTGAGAGACACAGAGTGAGAGAGACAGAGTGAGAGAGACACAGAGTGAGAGAGACACAGAGTGAGAGACACAGAGTGAGAGACACAGAGTGAGAGACACAGAGTGAGAGAGACACAGAGTGAGAGACACAGAGTGAGAGAGACAGAGTGAGAGACACAGAGTGAGAGAGACAGAGTGAGAGACACAGAGTGAGAGACACAGAGTGAGAGAGACACAGAGTGAGAGAGACCAGAGTGAGAGACACAGAGTGAGAGAGACAGAGTGAGAGAGACACAGAGTGAGAGAGACAGAGTGAGAGACACAGAGTGAGAGACAGAGTGAGAGAGACACAGAGTGAGAGACACAGAGTGAGGAGACACAGAGTGAGAGAGACAGAGTGAGAGAGACCAGAGTGAGAGACACAGAGTGAGAGAGACACAGAGTGAGAGACACAGAGTGAGAGAGACACAGAGTGAGAGAGACAGAGTGAGAGAGACAGAGTGAGAGAGACACAGAGTGAGAGAGACACAGAGTGAGAGAGACACAGAGTGAGAGAGACAGAGTGAGAGAGACAGAGTGAGAGAGACACAGAGTGAGAGAGACAGAGTGAGAGAGACACAGTGAGAGAGACACAGAGTGAGAGAGACACAGAGTGAGAGACACAGAGTGAGAGAGACAGAGTGAGAGAGACAGAGTGAGAGAGACACAGAGTGAGAGAGACACAGAGTGAGAGACACAGAGTGAGAGAGACAGAGTGAGAGACACAGAGTGAGAGAGACACAGAGTGAGAGAGAAAGAGTGAGAGAGACAGAGTGAGAGAGACAGAGTGAGAGAGACACAGAGTGAGAGAGACACAGAGTGAGAGAGACAGAGTGAGAGAGACCAGAGTGAGAGAGACACAGAGTGAGAGAGACACAGAGTGAGAGAGACACAGAGTGAGAGAGACACAGAGTGAGAGAGACACAGAGTGAGAGAGCACAGAGTGAGAGACGACAGAGTGAGAGAGACAGAGTGAGAGAGACAGAGTGAGAGAGACACAGAGTGAGAGACACAGAGTGAGAGACAGAGTGAGAGACACAGAGTGAGAGAGACACAGAGTGAGAGAGACAGAGTGAGAGAGACAGAGTGAGAGAGACACAGAGTGAGAGAGACAGAGTGAGAGAGACAGAGTGAGAGAGACAGAGTGAGAGAGACACAGAGTGAGAGAGCACAGAGTGAGAGACACAGAGTGAGAGAGACACAGAGTGAGAGACACAGAGTGAGAGACACAGAGTGAGAGAGACACAGAGTGGAGAGACACAGAGTGAGAGAGACACAGAGTGAGAGAGACACAGAGTGAGAGAGACACAGAGTGAGAGACACAGAGTGAGAGACACAGAGTGAGAGAGACAGAGTGAGAGAGACACAGATGAGAGACACAGGTGAGAGAGAAGAGTGAGAGAGACAGAGTGAGAGACACAGAGTGAGAGACACAGAGTGAGAGACACAGAGTGAGAGACACAGAGTGAGAGAGACAGAGTGAGTGAGAACAGAGTGAGAGAGGAACAGAGTGAGAGAGCACAGAGTGAGAGAGACCAGAGTGAGAGAGACAGAGTGAGAGAGACACAGAGTGAGAGACACAGAGTGAGAGAGCACAGAGTGAGAGAGACAGAGTGAGAGAGACGAGTGAGAGAGACCAGAGTGAGAGACACAGAGTGAGAGACACAGAGTGAGAGAGACACAGAGTGAGAAGACACAGAGTGAGAGAGAACAGAGTGAGAGAGACACAGAGTGAGAGACACAGAGCTGAGAGAGACAGAGTGAGAGAGACACAGAGTGGAAGACACAGAGTGAGAGAGACACAGAGTGAGAGACACAGAGTGAGAGACACAGAGTGAGAGAGACACAGAGTGAGAGGACACAGAGTGAGGAGACAGAGTGAGAGACACAGAGTGAGAGAGACACAGATTGAGAGACACAGAGTGAGAGAGACAGGAGTGGAGAGAGAACATGTGAGAGACACAGAGTGAGAGACACAGAGTGAGAGAGAGAACAGAGAGCGAGAGAGACACAGTGAGAGAGACAGAAGTGAGAGACACAGAGTGAGAGAGACACAGAGTGAGAGAGAGACAGAGTGAGAGACACAGAATGAGAGAGAGACAGAGTGAGAGACACAGAGTGAGAGAGACAGAGTGAGAGAGACAGAGTGAGAGAGACACAGAGTGAGAGAGACAGAGTGAGAGACACAGAGTGAGAGACACAGAGTGAGAGAGACAGAGTGAGAGAGACAGAGAGTGAGAGAGACACAGAGTGAGAGAGACACAGAGTGAGAGACACAGAGTGAGAGAGACAGAGTGAGAGACACAGAGTGAGAGAGACACAGAGTGAGAGAGACACAGAGTGAGAGACACAGAGTGAGAGAGACACAGAGTGAGAGACACAGAGTGAGAGAGACACAGAGTGAGAGAGACACAGAGTGAGAGACACAGAGTGAGAGAGACAGAGTGAGAGACACAGAGTGAGAGAGACACAGAGTGAGAGACACAGAGTGAGAGAGACAGACAGAGTGAGAGAGACACAGAGTGAGAGACACAGAGTGAGAGAGACAGAGTGAGAGACACAGAGTGAGAGACACAGAGAGAGAGACACAGAGTGAGAGAGACAGAGTGAGAGAGACACAGAGTGAGAGAGACAGAGTGAGAGAGACAGAGTGAGAGAGACACAGAGTGAGAGAGAGACAGAGTGAGAGAGACCAGAGTGAGAGACACAGAGTGAGAGACACAGAGTGAGAGAGACAGAGTGAGAGAGACAGAGTGAGAGAGACACAGAGTGAGAGACACAGAGTGAGAGAGACACAGAGTGAGAGACACAGAGTGAGAGACACAGAGTGAGAGACACAGAGTGAGAGAGACACAGAGTGAGAGAGACAGAGTGAGAGACACAGAGTGAGAGAGACACAGAGTGAGAGAGAACAGAGTGAGAGAGACAGAGTGAGAGAGACACAGAGTGAGAGACAGAGTGAGAGACACAGAGTGAGAGAGACAGAGTGAGAGACAGAGTGAGAGAGACACAGAGTGAGAGAGACAGCAGAGAGAGAGACAGAGTGAGAGACAGAGTGAGAGACACAGAGTGAGAGACACAGAGTGAGAGAGACACAGAGTGAGAGACACAGAGTGAGAGAGACACAGAGTGAGAGAGACACAGAGTGAGAGAGACAGAGTGAGAGAGACACAGAGTGAGAGAGACAGAGAGTGAGAGACACAGAGTGAGAGAGACACAGAGTGAGAGAGACAGAGTGAGAGAGACACAGAGTGAGAGACACAGAGTGAGAGAGACAGAGTGAGAGAGACACAGAGTGAGAGAGACACAGAGTGAGAGAGACAGAGTGAGAGAGACACAGAGTGAGAGAGACACAGAGTGAGAGACACAGAGTGAGAGACACAGAGTGAGAGAGACACAGAGTGAGAGACACAGAGTGAGAGACACAGAGTGAGAGAGACACAGAGTGAGAGAGACACAGAGTGAGAGAGACAGAGTGAGAGAGACACAGAGTGAGAGAGACAGAGTGAGAGAGACAGAGTGAGAGAGACACAGAGTGAGAGAGACAGAGTGAGAGAGACACAGAGTGAGAGACACAGAGTGAGAGACACAGAGTGAGAGAGACACAGAGTGAGAGAGACAGAGTGAGAGAGACAGAGTGAGAGAGACACAGAGTGAGAGACACAGAGTGAGAGAGACAGAGTGAGAGAGACAGAGTGAGAGAGACACAGAGTGAGAGAGACAGAGTGAGAGAGACAGAGTGAGAGACACAGAGTGAGAGACACAGAGTGAGAGAGACACAGAGTGAGAGAGACACAGAGTGAGAGAGACAGAGTGAGAGAGACACAGAGTGAGAGACACAGAGTGAGAGACACAGAGTGAGAGAGACAGAGTGAGAGAGACACAGAGTGAGAGAGACACAGAGTGAGAGAGACAGAGTGAGAGAGACACAGAGTGAGAGACACAGAGTGAGAGACACAGAGTGAGAGAGACACAGAGTGAGAGAGACAGAGTGAGAGAGACAGAGTGAGAGAGACACAGAGTGAGAGACACAGAGTGAGAGACACAGAGTGAGAGAGACAGAGTGAGAGAGACACAGAGTGAGAGAGACACAGAGTGGAGAGACAGAGTGAGAGACAGAGTGAGAGAGACACAGTGTGAGAGACACAGAGTGAGAGACAGAGTGAGAGACACAGAGTGAGAGAGACACAGAGTGAGAGAGACACAGAGTGAGAGACACAGAGTGAGAGAGACAGAGTGAGAGAGACACAGAGTGAGAGAGACAGAGTGAGAGAGACACAGAGTGAGAGACAGAGTGAGAGAGACACAGAGTGAGAGAGACAGAGTGAGAGAGACAAGAGTGAGAGAGACAGAGTGAGAGAGACACAGAGTGAGAGAGACACAGAGTGAGAGAGACACAGAGGAGAGAGACACAGAGTGAGAGACACAGAGTGAGAGACACAGAGTGAGAGAGACACAGAGTGAGAGAGACACAGAGTGAGAGAGACACAGAGTGAGAGACAGAGTGAGAGAGACACAGAGTGAGAGAGACACAGAGTGAGAGAGACAGAGTGAGAGAGACAAGAGTGAGAGAGACAGAGTGAGAGAGACACAGAGTGAGAGAGACACAGAGTGAGAGAGACAGAGGTGAGAGACACAGAGTGAGAGAGACACAGAGTGAGAGAGACACAGAGTGAGAGACACAGAGTGAGAGAGACACAGAGTGAGAGAGACACAGAGTGAGAGACACAGAGTGAGAGAGACACAGAGTGAGAGACACAGAGTGAGAGAGACACAGAGTGAGAGACACAGAGTGAGAGAGACACAGAGTGAGAGACACAGAGTGAGAGAGACACAGAGTGAGAGACACAGAGTGAGAGAGACACAGAGTGAGAGACACAGAGTGAGAGAGACAGAGTGAGAGACACAGAGTGAGAGAGACAGAGTGAGAGACACAGAGTGAGAGAGACACAGAGTGAGAGAGACAGAGTGAGAGAGACACAGAGTGAGAGACACAGAGTGAGAGAGACAGAGTGAGAGACACAGAGTGAGAGACACAGAGTGAGAGAGACAGAGTGAGAGAGACCAGAGTGAGAGAGACAGAGTGAGAGAGACACAGAGTGAGAGAGACAGAGTGAGAGACGACAGAGTGAGAGAGACAGAGTGAGAGAGACACAGAGTGGAGAGAGACAGAGTGAGAGAGACACAGAGTGAGAGACACAGAGTGAGAGAGACAGAGTGAGAGACACAGAGTGAGAGAGACAGAGTGAGAGAGACTAGAGTGAGAGAGACACAGAGTGAGAGAGACAGAGTGAGAGAGACACAGAGTGAGAGAGACAGAGTGAGAGACACAGAGTGAGAGACACAGAGTGAGAGAGACAGAGTGAGAGACACAGAGTGAGAGAACAGAGTGAGAGACAGAGTGAGAGACACAGAGTGAGAGACACAGAGTGAGAGAGACACAGAGTGAGAGAGACACAGAGTGAGAGAGACAGAGTGAGAGAGACACAGAGTGAGGAGACACAGAGTGAGAGAGACAGAGTGAGAGAGACACAGAGTTGAGGAGACACAGAGGCGAGACACAGATGAGAGAACACGAGTGAGAGGACAGAGGAGAGAGACACAGAGTGAGAGAGACAGAGTGAGAGAGACAGAGTGAGAGACTCAGAGTGAGAGACACAGAGTGAGAGAGACAGAGTGAGAGAGAAACAGAGTGAGGAGAGACAGAGTGAGAGAGACAGAGTGAGAGAGACAGTGGAGAGACATGGAGAGTGAGAGTGAGAGACACAGAGTGAGAGAGAACAGAGTGAGAGAGACACAGAGTGAGAGACACAGAGTGAGAGAGACAGAGTGAGAGAGAAACAGAGTGAGAGAGACAGAGTGAGAGAGACACAGAGTGAGAGAGACACAGAGTGAGAGACACAGAGTGAGAGAGACACAGAGTGAGAGAGACACAGAGTGAGAGAGACAGAGTGAGAGAGACACAGAGTGAGAGAGACACAGAGTGAGAGACACAGAGTGAGAGAGACACAGAGTGAGAGAGACACAAGAGTGAGAGAGACAGAGTGAGAGAGACACAGAGTGAGAGAGAACAGAGTGAGAGAGACACCGAGTGAGAGACAGAGTGAGAGAGACACAGAGTGAGAGAGACAGAGTGAGGAGACACAGAGTGAGAGAGACAGAGTGAGAGAGACACAGAGTGAGAGAGACAGAGTGAGAGACCACAGAGTGAGAGAGACACAGAGGAGAGAACAGAGTGAGAGAGACACAGAGTGAGAGAGACAAGAGTTGAACACAGAGTGAGAGACACAAGAGTGAGAGACAAGAGTGAGAGAGACACAGAGTGAGAGAGACACAGAGTGAGAGACACAGAGTGAGAGAGACAGACAGAGTGAGAGACACAGAGTGAGAGACACAGAGTGAGAGAGACAGAGTGAGAGAGACACAGAGTGAGAGAGACACAGAGTGAGAGACACAGAGTGAGAGAGACAGACAGAGTGAGAGAGACACAGAGTGAGAGACACAGAGTGAGAGAGACAGAGTGAGAGACACAGAGTGAGAGACACAGAGAGAGAGACACAGAGTGAGAGAGACAGAGAGATGAGAGACACAGAGTGAGAGAGACAGAGTGAGAGACACAGAGTGAGAGACACAGAGTGAGAGACACAGAGTGAGAGAGACAGAGTGAGAGAGACACAGAGTGAGAGAGACAGAGTGAGAGAGACAGAGTGAGAGAGACACAGAGTGAGAGACACAGAGTGAGAGACAGACAGAGTGAGAGAGACACAGAGTGAGAGACACAGAGTGAGAGAGACAGAGTGAGAGAGACACAGAGTGAGAGAGACACAGAGTGAGAGAGACAGAGTGAGAGAGACACAGAGTGAGAGAGACAGAGTGAGAGACACAGAGTGAGAGAGACACAGAGTGAGAGACACAGAGTGAGAGACACAGAGTGAGAGAGACACAGAGTGAGAGACACAGAGTGAGAGAGACAGACAGAGTGAGAGAGACACAGAGTGAGAGACACAGAGTGAGAGACACAGAGTGAGAGAGACAGAGAGTGAGAGAGACAGAGTGAGAGAGACACAGAGTGAGAGACACAGAGTGAGAGACAGAGTGAGAGAGACACAGAGTGAGAGAGACACAGAGTGAGAGAGACACAGAGTGAGAGAGACAGAGTGAGAGACACAGAGTGAGAGACACAGAGTGAGAGACACAGAGTGAGAGAGACACAGAGTGAGAGAGACACAGAGTGAGAGAGACACAGAGTGAGAGACACAGAGTGAGAGAGACAGAGTGAGAGACACAGAGTGAGAGAGACACAGAGTGAGAGAGACACAGAGTGAGAGAGCACAGAGTGAGAGAGACACAGAGTGAGAGAGACAGAGTGAGAGAGACACAGAGTGAGAGACACACAGAGTGAGAGAGACACAGAGTGAGAGAGACACAGAGTGAGAAGAGACAGAGTGAGAGAGACACAGAGTGAGAGAGACACAGAGTGAGAGAGACACAGAGTGAGAGACACAGAGTGAGAGAGACACAGAGTGAGAGAGACACAGAGTGAGAGAGACAGAGTGAGAGAGACACAGAGTGAAGACAGAGGAGAGACACAGAGTGAGAGACACAGAGTGAGAGAGACACAGAGTGAGAGAGACACAGAGTGAGAGAGACACAGAGTGAGAGACACAGAGTGAGAGAGACAGAGTGAGAGAGACACAGAGTGAGAGACACAGAGTGAGAGACACAGAGTGAGAGAGACAGAGTGAGAGACACAGAGTGAGAGACACAGAGTGAGAGAGACAGAGTGAGAGAGACACAGAGTGAGAGAGACAGAGTGAGAGACACAGAGTGAGAGAGAGACAGAGTGAGAGACAGAGTGAGAGACACAGAGTGAGAGAGACAGAGTGAGAGAGACACAGAGTGAGAGACACAGAGTGAGAGACACAGAGTGAGGAGACACAGAGTGAGAGACACAGAGTGAGAGAGACAGAGTGAGAGAGACAGAGTGAGAGAGACAGAGTGAGAGACACAGAGTGAGAGAGACACAGAGTGAGAGAGCACAGAGTGAGAGAGACACAGAGTGAGAGAGACACAGAGTGAGAGAGACACAGAGTGAGAGAGACAGAGTGAGAGAGACAGAGTGAGAGAGACAGAGTGAGAGAGACAGAGTGAGAGAGACACAGAGTGAGAGACACAGAGTGAAGAGACACAGAGTGAGAGACAGAGTGAGAGACAGAGTGAGAGACACAGAGTGAGAGACACAGAGTGAGAGACACAGAGTGAGAGACACAGAGTGAGAGACACAGAGTGAGAGACACAGAGTGAGAGACACAGAGTGAGAGAGCACAGAGTGAGAGACACAGAGTGAGAGAGACCAGAGTGAGAGAGACCAGAGTGAGAGACACAGAGTGAGAAGACACAGAGTGAGAGAGACAGAGTGAGAGACACAGAGTGAGAGAGACACAGAGTGAGAGAGACACAGAGTGAGAGAGACACGAGTGAGAGAGACACAGAGTGAGAGAGACACAGAGTGAGAGAGACACAGAGTGAGAGACACAGAGTGAGAGGACACAGAGTGAGAGACACAGAGTGAGAGAGACACAGAGTGAGAGACACAGAGTGAGAGACAGAGTGAGAGACACAGAGTGAGAGAGACAGAGTGAGAGACACAGAGTGAGAGAGCACAGAGTGAGAGAGACAGAGTGAGAGACAGAGTGAGAGACACAGAGTGAGAGAGACACAGAGTGAGAGACACAGAGTGAGAGAGACAGAGTGAGAGAGACAGAGTGAGAGAACAGAGTGAGAGAGACAAGAGTGAGAGAGACACAGAGTGAGAGAGACACAGAGTGAGAGACACAGAGAGACACAGAGTGAGAGAGACAGAGTGAGAGAGACAGAGTGAGAGAGACACAGAGTGAGAGACACAGAGTGAGAGAGACACAGAGTGAGAGACACAGAGTGAGAGACACAGAGTGAGAGAGACACAGAGTGAGAGACACAGAGTGAGCACAGAGTGAGAGAGACAGAGTGAGAGAGACAGAGTGAGAGAGACACAGAGTGAGAGAGACACAGAGTGAGAGAGACACAGAGTGAGAGACACAGAGAGAGAGAGAGTGAGAGAGACAGAGTGAGAGAGACAGAGTGAGAGACACAGAGTGAGAGAGACACAGAGTGAGAGAGACACAGAGTGAGAGAGACACAGAGTGAGAGACACAGAGTGAGAGACACAGAGTGAGAGACACAGAGTGAGAGAGACAGAGTGAGAGAGACACAGAGTGAGAGACAGAGTGAGAGAGACAGAGTGAGAGACACAGAGTGAGAGAGACACAGAGTGAGAGAGACACAGAGTGAGAGACACAGAGTGAGAGAGACACAGAGTGAGAGAGACAGAGTGTGAGAGAGACACAGAGTGAGAAACACAGAGTGAGAAGAGACAGAGTGAGAGAGCACGAGTGAGAGAGACACAGAGTGAGAGAGACACAGAGAGAGAGACACAGAGTGAGAGAGCACAGAGTGAGAGATCACAGAGTGAGAGAGACAGAGTGAGAGACACAGAGTGAGAGATACACAGAGTGAGAGACACAGAGTGAGAGAGACACAGAATGAAGAGTCAGAGTGAGAGACACAGAGTGAGAGAGGAGACAGAGTGAGAGACACAGAGTGAGAGACACAGAGTGAGAAAGACACAGAGTGAGAGACACAGGTGAGAGAGAGACCAGAGTGAGAGACACCGAGTGAGAGACACAGAGTGTGAGAGATAAGAGTGAGAGACACAGAGTGAGAGAGACAAGAGTGAGAGAGACACGTGGAGAGTGAACACAGAGTGATAGAGACACAGAGTGAGAGAGAAACAGAGTGAGAGACACAGAGTGAGAGAGTCACAGAGTGAGAGACAGAGTGAGAGAGACACAGAGTGAGAGAGAAACTGAGTGAGAGACACTGAGTGAGAGAGACACAGAGTGAGAGACACAGAGTGAGAGAGACAGAGTGAGAGACAACAGAGTGAGAGAGACACAGAGTGAGAGACAAAGAGTGAGAGACACAGAGTGATAGACTCAGAGTGAGAGAGACACACAGAGTGAGAGAGACACAGAGTGAGAGAGACAATGAGTGAGAGAGAGACACAGAGTGAGAGAGACACAGAGTGAGAGACACAGAGTGAGAGAGACACAGAGTGAGAGAGACACAGAGTGAGAGACACAGAGTGAGAGAGACAGAGTGAGAGACACAGAGTGAGAGACACAGAGTGAGAGACACAGAGTGAGAGAGAAGAGTGAGAGAGACAGAGTGAGAGAGACACAGAGTGAGAGACACAGAGTGAGAGAGACAGAGTGAGAGACACAGAGTGAGAGACACAGAGTGAGAGACACAGAGTGAGAGACAGAAGAGAGAGAGACACAGAGTGAGAGAGACAGAGTGAGAGAGACACAGAGTGAGAGAGACACAGAGTGAGAGACACAGAGTGAGAGACAGACAGAGTGAGAGAGACACAGAGTGAGAGACACAGAGTGAGAGAGACAGAGTGAGAGAGACACAGAGTGAGAGAGACACAGAGTGAGAGAGACAGAGTGAGAGAGACACAGAGTGAGAGACACAGAGTGAGAGAGACACAGAGTGAGAGAGACAGAGTGAGAGACACAGAGTGAGAGAGACACAGAGTGAGAGACACAGAGTGAGAGACACAGAGGGAGAGACACAGAGTGAGAGAGACAGAGTGAGACACAGAGTGAGCAGAGACACAGAGTGAGAGACACAGAGTGAGAGACACAGAGTGAGAGAGACACAGAGTGAGAGACACAGAGTGAGAGAGACAGAGTGAGAGAGACACAGAGTGAGAGACACAGAGTGAGAGAGACACAGAGTGAGAGAGACAGAGTGAGAGACACAGAGTGAGAGACACAGAGTGAGAGAGACAGAGTGAGAGAGACACAGAGTGAGAGAGACAGAGTGAGAGAGACAGAGTGAGAGACACAGAGTGAGAGACACAGAGTGAGAGACAGAGTGAGAGACACAGAGTGAGAGAGCACAGAGTGAGAGAGACACAGAGTGAGAGAGCACAGAGTGAGAGAGACACAGAGTGAGAGAGACAGAGTGAGAGTCACAGAGTGAGAGAGACAGAGTGAGAGACACGAGTGAGAGAGACACGAGTGAGAGAGACACAGAGTGAGAGAGACAGAGTGAGAGACACAGAGTGAGAGACACAGAGTGAGAGACACAGAGTGAGAGAGACACAGAGTGAGAGAGACAGAGTGGAGAGACACAGAGTGA
The DNA here is from genome assembly GCA_030390025.1 of Squalus acanthias. Taxonomy (NCBI): domain Eukaryota; kingdom Metazoa; phylum Chordata; class Chondrichthyes; order Squaliformes; family Squalidae; genus Squalus; species Squalus acanthias. Next base: position 1,210 of record JASTWF010000509.1, on the reverse strand, counting down.
GAGAGACAGAGTGAAGAGAGACAGAGTGAGAGAGACAGAGTGAGAGAGACCAGAGTGAGAGAGACACAGAGTGAGAGAGACAGAGTGAGAGAGACACAGAGTGAGAGAGACAGAGTGAGAGAGACAGAGTGAGAGAGACACAGAGTGAGAGAGACACAGAGTGAGAGACACAGAGAGACACAGAGTGAGAGAGACAGAGTGAGAGAGACAGAGTGAGAGACACAGAGTGAGAGACACAGAGTGAGAGACACAGAGTGAGAGAGACACAGAGTGAGAGAGACACAGAGTGAGAGACACAGAGTGAGAGACACAGAGTGAGAGAGACAGAGTGAGAGAGACACAGAGTGAGAGACACAGAGTGAGAGACAGAGTGAGAGACACAGAGTGAGAGAGACACAGAGTGAGAGACACAGAGTGAGAGAGACACAGAGAGACACAGAGTGAGAGACAGAGTGAGAGAGACACAGAGTGAGAGAGACACAGAGTGAGAGACACAGAGTGAGAGACACAGAGTGAGAGAGACACAGAGTGAGAGAGACAGAGTGAGAGAGACACAGAGTGAGAGACACAGAGTGAGAGAGACACAGAGTGAGAGAGACAGAGTGAGAGACACAGAGTGAGAGACACAGAGTGAGAGAGACACAGAGTGAGAGACACAGAGTGAGAGAGACACAGAGTGAGAGAGACACAGAGTGAGAGACAGAGTGAGAGACACAGAGTGAGAGAGACACAGAGTGAGAGAGACACAGAGTGAGAGAGACACAGAGTGAGAGAGACAGAGTGAGAGAGACACAGAGTGAGAGAGACAGAGTGAGAGACACAGAGTGAGAGAGACAGAGTGAGAGAGACAGAGTGAGAGACACAGAGTGAGAGAGACAGAGTGAGAGAGACACAGAGTGAGAGAGACAGAGTGAGAGACACAGAGTGAGAGACACAGAGTGAGAGACACAGAGTGAGAGAGACAGAGTGAGAGAGACACAGAGTGAGAGAGACACAGAGTGAGAGACACAGAGTGAGAGAGACACAGAGTGAGAGAGACACAGAGTGAGAGACACAGAGTGAGAGAGACACAGAGTGAGAGAGACACAGAGTGAGAGAGACAGAGTGAGAGAGACACAGAGTGAGAGAGACACAGAGTGAGAGAGACAGAGTGAGAGAGACACAGAGTGAGAGACACAGAGTGAGAGAGACACAGAGTGAGAGAGACACA